>JAVJIX010000241.1:892500-1192488 GCA_036785185.1 Paratrypauchen microcephalus | reverse complement strand
AGTGGTTTCGTAACGTGAAAAATTCGTAAGTTGAGTAGCTATTTCAATGGAAAAAGCCTGATTCGTTCCAAGGCCCCGATCCAAGTTTTTTTTTTATAGTGCAACTTTTTTTATAGTGTAACATTGTGTTCTGCGTCCTGCGTCCTTTTCTCACATTTGTCTCTCGTTTAAACATTCAAACTTTCATAGATTTTCAACAAAATTATTAATAGTGAAGCGTGTGGGGGGGAAGGAGGAGGGGGGAGAAGTGACACACACGTGTCAGTGCGCTCTGACACGTGTGATAGCGCACATGACCCGGCGCGGAGCTACCAGCAGACATACTAACCAAGGTCTAGACCAAGGTCTAGACCAAGGTCTAGACCAAGGTCTAGACCAGGACTAGACCAGGACTAGACCAGGACTAGACCAGGACTAGACCAGGTGGATTAAAGCGCCGCGCGTGGGTCTATTTCCTGGTTCTGGCGCGGAGCTGACAGCAGGTCTAGACCAAGGTGTAAACCAGGTGTAAACCAGGTGTAAACCAGGTGTAAACCAGGTGTAAACCAGGTGTAAACCAGGTGTAAACCAGGTGTAAACCAGGTGGAAACCAGGTGGAAACCAGGTGGATTAAAGCGCCGCGCGTGGGTCTATTTCCTGGTTTTGTTTCGAGTCACAGCTGAGGCGAGCCGCTGCTCTAGACCTGCCCGCGTAAGGTGCTCACAGAGCGGCATGGACAGAACCGTGAGGTCAGCCTCTTCAAGACCTCCAGGCCGGTGACCGGAACAATCCCTCGGACCCATGCCCGCTTAGGGAGCTCTTAAGGCGGGCTGGCAGTGTCCCCCTGGGTCCCTGGATGTCTGGGGCTCCGTGCCTGGAGTGGCCCTGGAGAGCAGGTCTAGACCGCGGCTCTTGCAGGCGAGCAGCGGCTCGCCTCAGCTGTGACTCGAAACGGTACCAGGAAATAGACCCACGCGCGGCGCTTTAATCCACCTGGTCTAGTCCTGGTCTAGTCCTGGTCTAGTCCTGGTCTAGTCCTGGTTTAGTCCTGGTTTAGTCCTGGTTTAGTCCTGGTTTAGACCTTGGTCTAGACCTGGTTTAGACCTTGGTCTAGACCTGCTGTCAGCTCCGCGCCGGGTCATGTGCGCTATCACACGTGTCAGAGCGCACTCTTCTCCCCCCTCCTCCTTCCCCCCACACACTTCACTATTAATAATTTTGTTGAAAATCTATCAAAGTTTGAGTGTTTAAACGAGAGACAAATGTGCGAAAAGTTTAAATCCAGTCTGAGAGAAGCGTATAATGTGTGTGACTGAGCGCGCATTATTAGAATTTTTGAGATTTCGCGTTTCGTAACTTGAAATTTCATTCGTATCTAGAGACCAAAATTTACCGTGAAGGCGTTTCGTAACTTGAAATTTTCGTTTGTTGGGTCATTCGTAAGGTGAGGTACCACTGTATAGCTGTAATACTTATTATGGGATCCTAGTAGCTAAAAAAAACACAATTTTCCCATATGTATTATATTAATTATTTAACAAAACAATAATTTTCAATACAAAAACAATAAAACCTTTTCTAAACCAAAATGAACTTGTTTTCTGCATAAAGCATTTTAATGACAGTTACATGGAATATATTGCGAAATGACTGAGTGAAATAAATGTGTAATTGGTCTGTTTCCATCAGGTGACTCTGATCCCGACGTTTGATTCTCTGGCGATGCATGAGTGGTACCAGGAGAGCCATGAGCGGCAGAAGGAGCTCAACATTACTGTACTGGGCAGTAACAGCACTGTGGCCATGCAGGAGGAGAGCTTCCCTGCCTGCAAAGTCGAGTTCTGAGTCGTGCGCCTGCGGGTGGAGGAACCAGTCTGTCAGATGGACACACATACCCCACATAACCCCACACATCCTCCAGACCAGAGTGTGGTCTCCTGAAGAAGTCCAAGGTCTCGCTGCACACGTGTCACTTTGGGTCCACTTAAACATTTTAGTTCTGTTCAACTGTGTTTGAAGAACCTATTATGACGAATCAGGACTAACACTAGGGGGCAGTGTTAAACCTTAAATTAGATGGCCAATATGTAAAATATGTTTGGACCTTAAGACTTTACAGATGAGACTGAATGCAAAAAGATGGGTTTGTTGAATCTTTCATGGACCTGAAAGCAGGTCTTTGTAGAGATTTTCTTTCTCTGTAAATTGTGGTCTGTCATATGTCACATGCAGCTGTGAAAGGCCAAAACGGCTCTCCAAGAGTCTGATGCTAGGCTTGCCTTTTGAAAGGAAAATGTAGGCCTTACCATGATGAAAAATCATATTGATATTTGAGATTTTTCAGTAAATGATTGATGCACTCTCAGTTCTGTTCCCTGTACTACCCACTCCTCTCTAACAAGCGTGATGCTAACTCACAGAATGTGATCCGGGGTTAGTACAGGTTTAGTTAAAGGTGCACTGTAACTTTTCTGGTGGAGGGTCCACAAACTGCTCGTTTCCATAGAGATGTGTGTGTGTACGTGTGTGTGTGTACATGTGTGATAACAATTATCCTGTGTCTTATTGAATTCTTCAGATTTCCATGTGTGAGGCGTTGTTGGAAGCTTAGCGGGGGTGTTGGGGTTAGCTCACCCTTCTCACCTTTTTCACCCCTGACTCATCGTCATGCCTGGGTATTTTTGAACAATAACATTTCCTTGCAATGTACGCTGGACACATTTTATGGCATACTCTGTGGAATGTTCCAGGTCAAGCAGTAACATCTCCATGGAGACGATCAGGTTGCAGACCCTCTACTTGTGAAGTTCCGTAGTTCCACCTTTTAAGCTTCATAGGTTTATTTCAGGTTTTTGACAGAACAGAAAAAAGCATATCAAAGTTTGTACAGTGTGTAAGTAGAATGTATATTCACTGTTATTTAGTAAAGCGTCACGCTTTATTTGAAATCTTTTGTTAATTTTATGACAAACACAAGTGTGTACAGTATTATGTTGAGGCCTTCTGAAAATAGAAGTGTAGAAAACTTGTATTCCATAGTTATTATGCATGTTCATTTCTTTTAAGGCACTGTACCTGATTTTAAAAACATGAAAAAACAGAACTAGTTCATTTCTAATGGTTAGTAAGTTGGTAAGTTATTCCTCACTTTCTTTATGTATTTCGAGCACCCTAATTATTTAAGTTGATGAGTTTACAAGCATTTTCACAACTTTTAGTGACCAGTGCAGAGGTTTGACGGTAAAGTTAACAACAACTAGCATGCTAACACAAACTTTCTGATCATTAGACAATAAAACGCTTTCTAATAGGATGTGAACAGTACACAGCAGAGCTGCCTATACCATAGATCTGAACCAGGGCAGGACACATTAGCTCAAATGCATGGGAAGAAATCAGGTACAGGACCTTTAATTCCACATACTACTTATAGATCATGTATGGAATTATATTTTTGTCACATTATCAGTGTGTACTTCATATCTATAGTACTTACTGGGCTCCTTCTAAGTGCATTAAATTATGTTTTTATTTTTTTGGGTAGCAAAAAGTTACAGAAAAATGAATGTTCTTTTTTTGTATTTTTTTTATTTTATTTAATTTTACTTTTTAAAAGTTTTGATAATTCTGTCAATTTGAAACAAAATTCATTAGGTCTGATATCTAAACTGAAATTGTATCAAAACTGTAAACTTGTATCTTGCTGCAGGCTTTCACACACTGCATGTAAACCTGGTGTAAATCAGGTGTGTGCCATCTCTTTAACTCGACTCCATCCTGTTGGTTCTTATCTTAACATGTTTTCTTGCATGTTTTTCTTTTCTTAAAAAAAATCTCCAAATTCTTTGACCTTATTATCCTTATTTATTTATTTATTTGGTTTGTTTTAATGATTAGTCCTGTAAAATCCACCATGCTGGTACGAATGTCCTAAGGCCATCACGAGAATCCCACAAGTCCACTTGTTTAAATTGATTGTGGCTGTTGACACGATGCTATTAGCATGTATCAATTGATTTTCTGCAGTGACATGGACCATACCATTGTGTTCAAAGCTGTGTACTGGGGAACACTAGCACGCCTTGAGGTATAGCCCAGGGGTGCCTCAGGAAAAAAAAAAAAAATCTTTTTTGAAGTGTCCTGAGCAACTTCTGACCCAATTTAGAAATCAAAACCATCATTAATGCCAAATAAAAAGATCCAAGTACTAGGCTAAACTCCACATGGCCAATTCACCTTATTCCAGAAGTTGTGAGCACCACCATCACTGGGTTCAAAGGAGCTCATTGGTCACCTATGATTTACAAATCAAATCAAATTCCTCTCCCCTCAGATGAACAGTTTAGTTTAGTTTATTGATTCTGTTTTTCAATTCCCTGTGATACATTTTTTGTATTTCCCAATACAGTAATCCCTCGTTTATCGCGGGGGTTCCAGAAATAACCCGTAATAAGTGAAATCCGCGAAGTAGGACAAGTTTATATTTTACAATTATTCTACATGTTTTAAGGCTGTAAACGCCTCACCACACACATTATACACTTTTCTCAGACTGGAATTAACATCTTCTCACATTTCTCTCTTGCTTAAACACTCAAACCTTCGTAGATTTTCAACAAAATGTATTAATAGTGACGGGGGGGGGGGGGGGGGAGTCAAATCCGTGAGCAACATGACCGGCACGAAGCCGTGCGTCCCACCCGGGGCTACGAGACCGAGGCCGGCAGCACCCGGACCATGCCTCCCCCTCGGGACCACATCCAACGACGCAGTCGAAGCAAACACGCACAAGAGCGGCACGAAACAAGGCAAAGAGGCACATGCGGTGGTTTAATCCTGGCTTAGACCTGGTCTAGTCCTGGTTTAGTCCTAGTTTAGACCTGGTTTAGACCTTGTTTAGACCTGGTTTAGTCCCGGTCTGGTCCCAGTCTGGTCCTCATGTCTTAGTCCCGGTCTGGACTTCCTACAGATCCAGTGACTCATGTCTGGGCTCCTCGTGCATCCAGCGGGACTCCCGGAGCCCCCCCGGGTCCCCCCTCTATAACATCTATATAAAGGTGTCAAACTGAACACATTCTGTACTGTACAGGAGACATGGAGGAGAAGACAATCAGGACGCACAACACAATGTTCATACACTATAAAAAAAATTGAAATAAATAAAAAATCCGCGAAACAGCGAGGCCGCGAAAAGTGACCCGCGATAGAGCGAGGGACCACTGTATGTCAATCACGTAATGTGTGTGTGTGTAACCTGGATCCCAGGCAAAGTTGCAACAAAACTGAAAAAAAAAAAAAAAATGCTGTTGAAACACAACATATACACAGTTTAGAAGCAAAAAGATAAGGGTGTTAAGTTCCACTTTAACCAAAACAAAAAAACGCGTGACTAGACCACTGTGTCAGTCTGTTAATGGGAATCTGTCTAAAGTAATTCATCTAATCGAACTGTGCCGATAGTTGAAAAATGCCTACACTGGAATCTGTGTAAATGCAATGCAATTTTCTAATTCCATTACTTTCCATTACCAGAGGGAGTCAAAAACCAAAGAATACTGTGTACATACTGAAGTAGTTTTTGTCATTTGAATTAAGTTTTTTATTTTTTTTTGGTACAAATCCCCCATTAACAGCCATGGTGTGTTACTTGTCCTGTTCAACTAAGTGGTGTGTCCATCTCACTGCAGAGAGGCTCTTTGTTGCTGCAGTAGATGAAGACCTTAAAGCCATAGCTGTTCTAGAGCTCTTTGTTTTGTCCAACACTAACTTTAATCAGACCCTCCAGGAATTCGCGATGTTGCGATTTGCAACTTCAACGCAACTTCAGCCAATCCCCGCGAATTCAGGGCGGTGTTGCAATTTTGACCAATCACCGCAACTTTCCCGCAATTTTTACTAATTTTGACCAATCATGGGCGACGTATTAAACGGCGACCAACCTCCTTCTGTGTAGGAGACATAACTGAGATGAGGTGCACGGTGCGTTTGTGTGTGTATGTGTGTGTGGCAGAGGCGGTGGTTCACGTGAGTGTGGGTGTGTGCACGTACGGAAGTGTGTGCGTGTAAAAGCGCGCGCTCACCTGTCACACAGAGGAGAGAGTCAGGGTTGGGGTGTAGCCGTATTTTTTGTTGAACGCAAACCATTCATTCATCTTTCACCTTAATCTGTTCATCCTGCTGGTTTTCATGAGTTCCATTTCATCCAGCTGCGCTGTCATAGCTGTGTGCGCTCTTTTTGTAATTAATGCACAAAACGCATATCTGGATCTCAGCGTATCTGTCACCATAGCCTCCTCTTTGCGCGTCACAAATCTGCGAGCCATAGGACCCAACCTCATATTCTCGGCAGCTAAAAGGTTTGAGTTTGGAAGCCGCAACATTCTGCTTTACTTCCGTGTGACAAAACGAAACTGCGGCCGTGTCCCAGTTCCCAGAGCGCACAGCTCGGAGCGCGGCCCGAAGGGGGCTCAGACTGCAGTCAAGGAGGTGCAGTCCGCGGACCGCTTAACGACTGCAGTCTTCGGACCGCGTGTTAACTGCGCATGGGACAAAAAAGAAGTGGGACAGCAGTCGTCGCGCCGGTGTACTGTCGAAATGTGTGACGCACATGCCCTTCGGGCCACGCTCCGAGCCGCGCGCTCTGGGAATTGAGACACGACTTCTAACGGCAAAGAAACATGTCTGCGGCGCCATTTGCCCACTAAAATAACAGCAAAAGACCAGGCGAAACAGTTCCCCTCCTAGTAGTAATTTATTTTCGATGTTGGTAAGGTTGTTTTAGGACCATATCTGTGATCTCTGTGTCTTTGTATTCTTCTTTGTCAGTAATAACTCAGTATTCAAAATATTATTCAATTTTAATTACAAGAAGCGAAAATCGCAACTATCGCAACTTTCACTTCCTCCCGCAACAAAATCGCAACAAAAACCTTAAAAGCACCGCAACTTTCATCGCAACTTTTTGGAAAAACTCCCGCAAATTCAGGCATTTTAGCCCGCAACAATCACAAAAAATGCCCGCGAAATCCTGGGGGGTCTGTTTAATAAACATACCCCCCTAAAGAAAATAGTCATGTCTTTATACAAACCGACGATGAGCACCACCCCTTTCAGAACAAGGAGGGGAGTAGGAGGGCATCTCTACTGGATTCAGATTTGCAATAACCAAATTCAAGTCATGATTTAATTTTTAACTTAACGTTGAGATTTGAGAGAATGAAATCTGAAGTGTTAAATGTGACTACAGCTCAGTCAGATTAGGCGGGGTTTTGCTGCCCTCTTGTGGACGCTTCCGGAACTACATTTAAAGTGACAGGTGGAAACTAAAGCACATGAGTATACAGGAGTGTACAGGAGTATACATGAGTGTACAGGAGTGTACAGGAGTATACATGAGTGTACAGGAGTATACAGGAGTGTACAGGAGTGTACAGGAGTATACATGAGTGTACATGAGTGTACAGGAGTACACATGAGTATACAGGAGTACACATGAGTACACAATAGTACACAAGAGTACACATGAGTATACAGGAGTACACATGAGTACACAATAGTACACAAGAGTACACATGAGTATACAAGAGTACACATGAGTATACAGGAGTACACATGAGTGTACAGGAGTATACATGAGTATACAGGAGTATACATGAGTGTACAGGAGTATACATGAGTATACAGGAGTACACATGAGTATACAGGAGTACACATGAGTACACAGGAGTACACATGAGTACACAGGAGTACACATGAGTACACAGGAGTACACAAGAGTACACATGAGTATACAAGAGTACACATGAGTATACAAGAGTACACATGAGTATACAGGAGTACACATGAGTATACAGGATACACATGAGTACACAGGAGTATACAGGAGTGTACAGGAGTATACAGGAGTATACATGAGTGTACAGCAGTATACATGAGTATACAAGAGTACACATGAGTATACAGGAGTACACATGAGTACACATAAGTATACAAGAGTACACATGAGTATACAGGAGTACACATGAATACACAGGAGTATACAGGAGTACACATGAGTACACAGGAGTGCACAGGAGTACACATGAGTACACAGGAGTGCACAGGAGTACACATGAGTACACAGGAGTGCACAGGAGTACACATGAGTACACAAGAGTACACATGAGTATACAGGAGTGTACATGAGTATACATGAGTGTACAGGAGTATACAAGAGTATACAGGAGTATACATGAGTGTACAGGAGTATACAGGAGTATACAGAAGTACACAGGAGTGTACAGGAGTATACATGAGTGTACATGAGTGTACAGGAGTATAGAGGAGTACACAGGAGTGTACAGGAGTATACAGGAGTACACAGGAGTATACAGGAGTATACAGAAGTACACAGGAGTATACATGAGTGTACATGAATCAGAATCAGAAAGGTTTTAATGCCATATGTTTGAACAAGTTCACAACATTAGGAAATTGCTACGGTATACAAGTGTATACAGGACACACTACAGGCTGTGTTAATGTGCTGTCTGAAAATGTAGTGATGAAACAGAAGGTTAAAGAAAAGCATGTAGATTCATGTAGTTTAAGATGTGGGAAAGTTTAAAATGTCTACCCTCTTCCATTTCCTCTCCCCTTTCTCTTTGTCTCTCATCTCCTTCCTGTTCTCCTCCTGTCCACTCTTCTCCCCTTTGTTTTGCCCTCACCCCTCCCATTTCTCCTACCCTCTCTCCTCTTTTCCTTCCTTCTCCAATCCTTCTCTTCTCCTCTCTCCTTCTCTCAACACCTCTCCTCTCCTTCCCTCTCTTCCTCTATTCTCCTTTCCTCTCCTTTCCTTGCTTCCTTCCTTCCCCTCCTCCACCCTCCTCCTTTCCTCTTTCCCTTCCTCTCTCCTCTCCTCACTCCTCCCCTTTTTTCATCTCCCCTTCTCTGCTCTCCTTTTACCTCCTTTTCTCTCCCTTCTCCCTTACTCTTCTTTCCACTCCTCTTGTCTCTTCTCTCCCTTCCTCTCTCATCTCCTTTCTTCTCTCCCTCTCTTGCCTCCTCTTTCTTCCATTCCTCTCTCCTCTCCTCCCTTTAACACTTCTCTCCATCCCTCCCTTCTCCTCTCTCTTCCCCCTCCTTTCCCTCCTCTCCCTGGTCTCCTCTTTCCTCCTCTCTTCCTTCCCCTCCTCTGTCCTCCTCTCCTCTCATCTCTCCTCTCTTCCTCTTCTCTCCTCCTTCCTCTCCTCTTCTCTCCTCTTTCCTCCTCTCCTCCTTCCTCTCATCTCATCTCTCCTCCTTCCTCTCCTCTTTCCTCCTCTCTTCCTTTCTCTCCTCTTCCTCCTCCTCTCCTCTTTCTTCCTTCCTCCTCTCCTCCTTCCTCCTCTCCTCTTCTCCTTCCTTTCCTCTCCTCTTTTACTCTTTCCTCCTTCCTCCTCTCCTCTCCTCTCCCCTCCTCTCCTCTTCTCTCCTCTCCCTCTTCTCCTCTCTCCTCTTCTTTCCTTCCTTCCTCCTCTCCTCCTTCCTCTTTCCTCCTTCCTTCCTCCTCTCCTCCTTCCTCCTCTCCTCTTCTCCTCCTTTCTCCTCTCCTCCTTCCTCCTCTCCTCCTCCTCTCCTCTGTCCCGTGTCCTCTCTCCTCTTCTCTCCTCCTTCCTCTTCCTCCTTCCTCCTCCTCTCCTCCTCCTCTCCTCCCTCCTCTGTCCCGTGTCCTCTCTCCTCTCCTCCCTCCTCTCCTCTGTCCCGTGTCCTCTCCTCCCTCCTCTCCTCTGTCCCGTGTCCTCTCCTCTATCCTCCTCCTCCTCCCTCCTCCTCTCTGTCCCGTGTCCTCTCTTCTCTCCTCTCCTCTCTTTCCTTCCTTCTTTCCTTCCTCCTCTCCTCTTTCCTCCTTCCTTCCTCCCTCCTCCTCTCCTCTCCCTCCTCTCCTTCCTTCCTCCTCTCCTCCTTCCTCCTCTCCTCCTTCCTCCTCTCCTCTCTCTTCTCCTCCTTCCTCCTTTCTCCTCTCCTCTCCTCCTCCTCCTTCCTCCTCTCCTCTCCTCCTCTCCTCTCCTCTGTCCCCTCTCCTCTTCTCTCCTCCTTCCTCTTTACTCCTTCCTCCTCCTCTCCTCCCTCCTCTCCTCCCTCCTCTCCTCTGTCCCGTGTCCTCTCCTCCCTCCTCTGTCCCGTGTCCTCTCCTCTCCTCCTCTCCTCTCCTCTCTCCTCTCCTCTCCTCCCTCCTCCTCTCTGTCCCGTGTCCTCTCTTCTCTCCTATCCTCCCTCCTCTCCTCTGTCCCGTGTCGTCTCCTCCTCCTCTCCTCTGTCCCGTGTCCTCTCTTCTCTCCTCTCCTCCCTCCCCCTCTCTGTCCCGTGTCCTCCCTCCTCTCCTCTCCCTCCTCTCCTCTGTCCCGTGTCCTCTCCTCTTTCCTCCTCTCCTGTCCTCTCTCTTCTCTCCTCTCTCCTTTCCTCTCCCTCCTCCTCTCCTCTCCTCTGTCCCGTGTCCTCCCTCCTCTCCTCTCCCTCCTCTCCTCTGTCCCGTGTCCTCTCTCCTCTCCTCTCCTCTCCTCTCCTCCTCTCCTCTGTCCCGTGTCCTCCCCTCCTCTCCTCCCTCCTCCTCTCCTCTGTCCCGTGTCCTCTCTCCTCTCCTCCCTCCTCTCCTCTGTCCCGTGTCCTCTCTCCTCTCCTCTCCTCTCCTCTCCTCTCCTCTCCTCCCTCCTCCTCTCTGTCCCGTGTCCTCTCTCCTCTCCTCTCCTCCCTCCTCCTCTCTGTCCCGTGTCCTCTCCTCCTCTCCTCTCCTCTCCTCTCCTCCCTCCTCTCCTCTCCTCTCCTCTCCTCTCCTCCTCTCCTCTCCTCTCCTCCCTCCTCTCCTCTGTCCCGTGTCCTCTCCTCTCCTCCTCCTCCTCCTCTCCTCTCCTCTCCTCCCTCCTCTTCTCTGTCCCGTGTCCTCTCCTCTCCTCTCCTCTCCTCTCCTCTCCTCCCTCCTCCTCCTCTCTGTCCCGTGTCCTCTCCTCTCTCCTCTCCTCTCCTCCCTCCTCCTCCTCCTCTCTGTCCCGTGTCCTCTCTCCTCTCCTCTCCTCTCCTCCTCTCCTCTCCTCCTCTCCTCTCTGTCCCGTGTCCTCTCCTCTCCTCTCCTCTCCTCTCCTCCCTCCTCCTCTCTGTCCCGTGTCCTCTCTCGCTGTGGGCGTGTCCCGGGTTCTGTCTCTTCTCCTCTCTCCTCTCCTCTCCTCTCTCCTCTCCTCCCTCCTCTCCTCTGTCCCGTGTCCTCTCCTCTCCTCTCCTCTCCTCCCTCCTCCTCTCCTCTCCTCTCCTCTCCTCCTCCTCTCCTCCTCCTCTCTGTCCCGTGTCCTCTCCTCTCTCCTCTCCTCTCCTCCCTCCTCCTCTCCTCTCTGTCCCGTGTTCTCTCTCCTCTCCTCTCTCCTCTCCTCCCTCCTCTCCTCTCTGTCCCGTGTCCTCTCTCGCTGTGGGCGTGTCCCGGCTTCTGTCTCTTCTCTGTCTCTCTCGCTCTGATGATCGCTGCGCCTCACGCGGACCACGTTCACCACGATGGAGTGAGTATGCACACTTTCGGTTCTCTTCCTCCGTCTTTCGCACACTTTCCTTTGTTTCGGCCGCATTTCCACGTTTTGTTCTTTTGTCTGTCCGCGTGCACGTCCCCCGCGTGCCTCGTCCGGTGCCGCATCCACGGGCCACCGCGCTGCGTCAGGCGCTTCACATGCGCCAAAGCTCCAAACTGCACCAAAAACCGCGACGCAGAGCGGCACCGGACAGAACACACGTGACTCTCCGGTACAGCGCCGCGTTTATCACATTTATAACAGTTCATTCATTCAAACGTGTGGCCTACTTTGCATAGCGGAGGGACACCGGAAACTACACGGTCAATGGATCATCCTCCAGAGATGTGATAATTAGATATTGATCTGATTTTACCAGAAACGAGCTGATTTGGGATCAATATGACCCATGAGAAGTTCCAGCAGCGCAGGATGGGCTGCTTTCCGGTGTGTGGGACTTCACAATAAAACAGCAGGAAGACTTAAAGCTGTACTGTGTAACTTTTCTGGTGCAGAGGCCGCAACCCTTTTGTCTCCATGGAGATGTTAATGGTTTGTCTGCAATGTTCCACAGTGCGAAACACTGCTATTGAACAGATCGATCAGTTTAATGCCTTACTGTGGAACTATCCAGGCAAAGCAATAACATCTCCATGGATACAAGGTACTGTAATGTTACATCATGCAGCTTTAAGTGCCACTTGATGAAAGATGTTTAATTATTCATGATGAGATTGCACATTTAGGCTCTGATGTTCTACATAACCTCACTGACCTGTCCATTACACGTCTGTTTGTACGTTTAGTTATCGCGGACTTGGACTTGGACTGTTTTCTTCACTTGTAGTAGTTTGTGACATGTCTGGAACGGCTTACTGAAAGTGATCGGGAAAAAAGGCGGAGCGTCGTGACGATGAGTTGAATCTGACGAGTTGAAGCATCACTGTACGAGTACAGTGGTACCTCACCTTACGAAATTAATTCGTTCCAGAAGTGGTTTCGTAACGTGAAAAATTTGTAAGTTGAGTAGCTATTTCAATGGAAAAAGCCTGATTCGTTCCAAGGCCCCGATCCAAGTTTTTTTTTTTATAGTGTAACTTTTTTTTATAGTGTAACAATGTGTTCTGCGTCCTGATTGGTTTCTCAGACTGGATTTAAACTTTTCTCACGTTTGTCTCTGTTTAAACACTCAAACTTTCATAGATTTTCAACAAAACGTATCAATATTGAAGTGTGGGGGGAAGCGGGAGGGGGGAGAAAACTGCGCGGACACGTGTGCGCAGCATGACCCCGCGCAGTGCTGACAGCAGGACTAGACCAAGGTCTAAACCTGGACTGGACCAGGACTAAACCTGGACTAAACCTGGACTAAACCAGGTGGATTAAAGCGCCGCGTGCGGGTCTATTTCCTGGTTTCTCACGAGTCACAGCTGAGGAGGAGACCGCAGGCAGTCTGAGCGCATGTGAGCACGGCTCTTCCTGGTTTAGTCCAGGTTTAGTCCTGGTTTAGTCCAGACCACCGCGGCTCCTCTAGACCTAGACCTGACCAGGTCTAGAGGAGCCGCGGCTCTTGCATGGCTCTCACTCACATGCGCTCAGACTGCCTGCGGTCTCCTCCTCGCTGCTCGCCTCAGGTGTGACTCGTGAGAAACCAGGAAATAGACCCGCACTCGGCGCTTTAATCCACCTGGTCTAGTCCTGGTTTAGTCCAGGTTTAGTCCTGGTCCAGTCCAGGTTTAGACCTTGGTCTAGTCCTGCTGTCAGCCCCGCGCCGGGTCCTGCTGCGCACACGTGACCGCACAGTTTTCTCCCCCCTCCCCCTTCCCCCCACACTTCAATATTGATACGTTTTGTTGAAAATCTATGAAAGTTTGAGTGTTTAAACGAGAGACAAACGTGAGAAAAGTTTAAATCCAGGCTGAGAAAAGTGTATAATGTGTGTGGCTGAGCGCGCATTATTTGAATTTTTGAGATTTCGCGTTTCGTAACTTGAATTTTCTTTCGTATCTAGAGACAAAAATTTACCGTGAAGGCGTTTCGTAACTTGAAATTTTCGTTTGTTGGGTCATTCATAAGGTGAGGTACCACTGTAGTTCCATCCAGTTGAGGGAAAAGCAGAGATGTCTTTAGTCCACATACGCACAAAGAGCATACCTCTGCACGTTCAGATGTTCTGGAAAATAGGCTAGTGCCAGGGCAAACTCGTGTTTATTTCTAGTTTGCCTCAAGTAAGAAAGTACTTCTGAAGAAAAGCCTGTACATAAAGTACTCCAGAGGAAAGCCTGTATGTACATAAAGTACTTCTGTGGAAAAGCCTGTTCTCTTAAAGGAAAATAACGTTTTTTTTTTTACAATTTGAGCCTTATTTCGGTAATAAAACAAGTTGTTTTACTCACCCATATCACTTTAGTGTCATATGGAGCACTTCCAGGGATGTCTTAGATTTGCGGTTAGCCTAGCGCGACTTCTAGCCATAGCTCGGGGCATATAATATATTCCCTGAGCATGTAATATGCCCCGTGCGGGCTCCAAATAACACAAACTTTAGCACTTTTCAAATCATAGAAGCTTGATGTCTTAATCTACAATTTCGTTTGAATCAAAAGTGGCCTGTAATCCGAGATTTATCCATAGTTTACAGCTTTGCGTTTCATGTTTGGGTCCCGGGAGCTGAGAGCACAGTCCGCACATGCGCACTGGCGTCCTCATCTACTCGAAACTATGGCTAAATCTAGGATTACAGGCCACTTTTGAACACACAAAATCGTAGACTAAGACATCGGGCTTCTATGATTTGAAAAGTGCTAAAGTTTGTGTTATTTGGAGACCGCAAATAAGTGCCCCGAGAACTCACATGATGGAGATCGCAAATCTAAAACATCTCTGGAAGTGCTCCATATGACACCAAAGTGCTATGGGTGAGTAAAACGACTTGTTTTATTACCGAAATAAAGCTCAGATTGTAAAAAACGTTACTTTTCCTTTAAGTCTGTCTGTAATGTCTGAGGTGTAAAATTCCGTTTGGGCAACAGTGTCTAAACCTTTTGAGTTTTGGCCCTGTGCTGTGGCCCAGGAGTAGATGAGATCCAAACGTATATGTTGCCATGGAAATGAGTCCATCACTTCGTTGCCGTGGAGATGGGCCTAGCAAATAGGTGTCTCTGGGGTGTCTGGGAACCGCCTGAACCCGGGTCAAGTGTGAGACGCTCTGCTGGTAATAAAAGAGGATTTATGGACACGAGGAATATTTCTCTGCCTGTTCTAATGAAACACTTGTGAGGATCCTCTTCTGATTGGGTGATTAGGGAGAAAAAGGTCGTGAAACATAGACACTGTTATAAAAACATTTATTTATTTAATGATTTTCTTGGTATGAATGTGAGAAAGTATTTATTCTTTTTTACTGCTGCAGTTTTGCTCTGTCGAAGTTTTGTTGTATTTTTGTACAATGAAAACAAATCTACCTAATATAATCTAATGGCAGGTCCTAAAAATGTAACACATGGAGAGCCAGTAGTTCAGTTGGTACACAGAGATCTGCCTCAGACTAGGCAATGTATTGTTGTGCCTTTGAGCAAGACCTTGTGTGAACACTGGAGTGAATGGGAAATGGTTTCATGCTTTGCCTGTAAAAGTGGTGTATGAATATGAAATGGATGTTTCAGTATATTTTGGACACTCCTCTTGATCATAATCAATGATAAAGTATGTTCCAGTCCATCAGAAAATAATAATAATAATAATAATTCATAGCATTTATATAGTGCCTAAAAGTGCTTATAAAAGTGCTTATAAAAGTGCTTATAGCGTCATATTTTTGATTGAGGTTTTGCACAAAAGGTTAACACACACTAGAACATGTTCACACTCTAGTATGGAAGATGACACTGCAGGTTTATGTTATGTTACATCAGCTCTTGCAGATTTTTCCATTTTCAGAACCACAAAATATCCCACAAATGGCCAATGAAATGACTGGTAATTCATGTCTTTCGAAGTTAAATCCATGTTCATAGCATTTATTTGAGGTTATTGGGTTATTCCACCTTATTGAGCTCACATATACTAAAATACTGTTTCGTATTTTACGTTTTAATCCTCAGATTATCTCACGACTCCCTGGTCTGCCCCTCCCTTAAACCCCTGTTGCAGAGGATACACCGTCTACCTCTAAACTGTCACAGCCATAGACTGTATATATAAATGGACATAGCTAACCTGTTGCATTCCAGACAGGAAGTGAGCATGGGCGTGCTTCTGGTGCCATCGACTCCAATTGACTTTACATTGAAAAATTGTCACCTACTCTCTCTGTAACTGCTACAGTGAGCCTTGTCATTTTGGTCTTAAAGATCCCATGACATGGTACTTCTTGGTGCTTTTATATGGCTCCTTAATGGTTCCCTAATACTGTAAATGAATCCTTCTTCAAAATCAACACTCAGTGCATGAGAAACAGAGATAAGATGAGAAAGAGTAATTTTTCTCATTCTGAACACTCCATAATGGGCGTTGTTGCTTGAATGCAAATGAGGAGAAAAGAGATGGCCAATAGTAGAGGGTGGGGGCGTGGCCAAACTCTCCGCTCAGAGCTCAGAGCCCACAGCTGATCTATTTCCTTGTTTTTGCACGGGTGGAGAGATTTGAAGCGTTCCATTGAAAAATAAACACATTTCCACAGAAAATGAAATAAAACCACTGCTGTTCAAAGGTCCAGAGGCTCAGATAAAGGACTTCCGAGCCTAGAAACACTCGGACGTGCCTCCAGGCAAATAAAAAAACGCATTTCGCATTGCCTAGCGCATTCGCAGTCCAAACTCTCTGGGCGTGATTTACAGAGACGCTGAGTACAGACAGACGGGGGTGGAACTGCATTTGCATTTCTTTTTTCGATCTGACGTCAATAAGGTGCCTTGTTCAAAATCGCCCGTTTGAGCTCCGATTTTTTGTAACGCAGAAAAGGATCGCAAATGCTCAGTTTAGACATTTCACAATTTTTAACCGTGGGGGGGGGGGCTAAACAGGGTAGGGGAGCTCACATTAACGTTCAAAAACCTCAGAAAGTGAAAATTTCATGCCATGGGACCTTTAAAATGTTTTTATTAACCCACTCTACATGATCCTGGGTTTTTTATTTAGCTGTTTTGTCCATATATAAATTCCTAATACTGAAGTCAGCTCCAAATTTAGATGCACTCGAGTATGAGCTTTATCCCTGTTTGAACAGTGTTCAGAGAGGACGTTTACATGCACTCAGAGAAACAGGATACTCTTATTTCTGACTGACTAAGGCTTCAGAACATCACAACATTCTACAGGCCAGTCATATTTAATATAGATGGGGGCAGCTGAAATGAATCTTGTTCAGATACAGATTTGTGTTGTAACAGGCTCCTACAGCTCCGCTCAAACAGAGAGAAACAGGACGACATTCAGACTATAATACTCCCTACAACTGTACAACAACTCACCCTTATGTAACAGATAACCTTTTGTCTCTTGTCTTATTTGACACCTGTCTCTTGCTGTCTTTTTTGCTTTTTATTTAGATTTTTTTTTTTTTTATATTATATTGTGATTAGTGATTGTTAGTCACTACTGGGACTGCTACTGTGTCCAAATAATTTCCATTCTGGATCAATAC
Source organism: Paratrypauchen microcephalus (assembly GCA_036785185.1). Lineage (NCBI taxonomy): Eukaryota > Metazoa > Chordata > Actinopteri > Gobiiformes > Gobiidae > Paratrypauchen > Paratrypauchen microcephalus. The sequence continues at coordinate 1,175,358 of JAVJIX010000241.1, read as the reverse complement.
AGTTTGTCTAAGTCTAAGTCTAAGGTCGTTTTCACACCTGCCTTGTTTGGTTCATTTAAAACGATCCAGAGTTTGTTTGCTCCTTTGATTCGGACCTTTTGGGCTGGTGTGAATAAAAAACAAAAATCTCGATCCGGAGCAAACAAGCGAACCGAGACCACCTAAAAAGCTCGGTCTCGGCACGGTTCCATTTGAATCCTGGTGCAGTTCGTTTGAGGTGAGAATGCAGACCGGACTCGATCCGACACAAGTTGGCTTTTTGTACTTAACGAGTTCCCATCCTATGTCGAGCATTATGGGAAACCGAGGCAGACGAAACTAAACTAAACTAAAGGAAACTTACGAGACTTACTTATGTTTTGCGTGAAGAGCAAGAGTCAACTTGATGCGCACATGAGCGCTGTCCTCTGTAGTCGTCTTGCCCTGTGACTTCGTTGTTTGTAAATTGATTGTAAAATAGTGTAAACCTCTCGATGCTGCTCAAACATTTGTGCGAACTGTAAAAACTGAGCAAACCATATCGCTAAGGCTAGATTTAAAACAGCACGTAACACCGTTATTCTTCTCCTTCTGTGTTTGGACACAGCATTTTGACACGGCTCATTTCTGTCCAATGTCTGAGCGACCTCAGCACACGTGGTTTTGTTTATAGATGTTAATCTGTTTGGGAAAAAACTGCAATGTGAAAGCGAACTGCATCAAAATAAAAAACCAAAGCAAGTGAACAATCGGACTTTCCTGGTGTGAAAACGACCTAAGGCTGTAGTCACTAATGGAAATGATTAGGTTCAACATGTTTGAATTGACCTTTTGGAGATTTTCATGGTAATGTCCAGTGTGATCTAAAGGGGAATCTGTCCCTGACCCTCAGACAGTATGACATCATCACATTCTACAGTCTGATGATGCCATCTGTACGCTCTGCTCTGTCTGCAGCTCTGTTACTCAAGTTAGACTTAAATCTGAGCTTTGTTAAACATAATCAGAGTAGAAAGAACTGGCTTAGTTGAAACTACAACAGGTGAGCTGAATTGTGCTGTTAAAGGGACAGTGTGTAAGGTTTTTACCCGTTAACAGGCTTGGGGAGTAACGGATTACATGGAACGGCGTTAAGTAAAAGGATACAAAAAAAAGGTAACTGTATTCCCCTACAGTTACAAAGAAAAAGACGTACTCAGATTACAGGTACATTTAGTGAAAATAGGGATTACTTAGCAGGATTACAATTTGAAAGCATTTTATGTTATTTCATTTTTTCCATTTAAAGCCGGAGGTCATATGTAGGGAAAACCGCGCCGCGCGCGCTCTGTGAAACAAACTTGGATCGGCGCGCACTGAACTTCACGCAGGTCGCGCACTACGGACTAAACTTGCACCGATACGCGCTCCCGTCAATCATGACGATTGCCGCTGTTGTGTTTGCGCCTGTTCGCCGATCAGCTGTTAGCCTGATATTTACGCGGCATTTCCAAGAGAAGAAGCATCCTTAACTTCCTACGTTAATGCTACGTAAGAAGGAACTCTCGCCTCGGGACACGGGATACGTTCGGGATTATGTCCATTTCTCCGGATTATTAAAGACAACACGACAAACTGTTAGAATGGATCTGACCGCATTCTTATGGGTGAGTCATATTATCAGGTTATTTCTGCATCTATTTCGGCACTAAACCAGGACTAAACCAGGACTAAACCAGGTTTAAACCAGGACTAAACCAAGACTAAACCAGATCTAAACCAGGACTAAACCAGGACTAAACCAGATCTAAACCAGGACTAAACCAAGACTAAACCAGATCTAAACCAGGACTAAACCAGGACTAAACCAGATCTAAACCAGGACTAAACCAAGACTAAACCAGGTCTAAACCAGGACTAAACCAAGACTAAACCAGATCTAAACCAGGACTAAACCAAGACTAAACCAGGTCTAAACCAGGACTAAACCAGGTCCAAACCAGGACTAAGCCAAGACTAAACCAGATCTAAACCGGGTCTAAACCAGGACTAAACCGGGACTAAACCAAAACTAAACCAGGTCCAAACCAAGACTAAGCCAGGACTAAAACAGGTCTAAACCAGGTCTAAACCAGGTCTAAACCAGGACTAAACCAGGACTAAACCAGGACTAAACCAAGACTAAACCAGGACTAAACCAGGACTAAACCAGGACTAAGGTGTGTGTGTGTGTGTACGTGTGTGATAACATATATCCTGTGTATTATTGAATTATTGAATGATTATATGGACTTTTTGTTATAAAAGCATTTCCATTTTAACAAAGTACCTTCTAATTCTGCCCTGCCCTGAAACACCACAGTGATGTCAGTGATGGGGGAGGGCTTAGCTTAATGCCTCCCCCCCGTTGGTGAAAAATTTCACCATCTGCCCCTGGTTTCATTTTACAACTCGACTACTGGGTAGGAGCCAGTTTCGAGTTAGCTATCGACTAGCAAACTATTAGCAAGCTAGCTAACGTTTGCGGTCACAAGTACACTTTGTGCATTTGTAGAACGATATTACAACATTTAAACATTATCTAGGCAACATAGTCATGTTAACTGATCCATGAAGACCCTTTAGACAATTCCGAGCAAAGCTGTCGTTAGATGTAGGCCAGCACGCAAGCTGGACGAACATCCTGTCCAGCTGCGGAGATCGGGCAAGGTGACTGTCCCGGTAAAACTAAAACTTAATAAATATAATTTCATTGAAGTCATAGGTGTTTAGGTGTTTGGTTTAGTGAGTGACCTTGTTTACTAGTGACTTGGCTTATAGTGATAACAGTTGTTAAAACTACACATAGAACTGTACTTGTCCTCCTAAAAACTTTTAATTGTATTGTAATTTTCTTGTTTTCTTGTTGTTATAGGATATTTGGTGTTAAAGTAATCCAAAAGTAACTGAAAGTAATCAAGTTACATTACTTTAATATTATAGTACTGGGATTACGTTACTGAATACATATTTTAAGGAGTAACTAGTAACTGTACCGGATTACATTTCTAAAGTAACCCTCCCAACCCTGCCCGTTAATTACTGAAATTGAAGATACCCATTCAAAAATACATTGTTTTCCAAGCCTTTTCACTTCCATCATGAAATCAAAGTATTCTTTTGGACTTAGATATAGTCACATAAAAGGGGGATCTTCCCCATGCAGAGGCAGCCATTTTGAATACAAGAGCCGCAGAAGGACATTTGGGCTCCGCCTTCGGCAAGGCTCGTGGTTTTGGGTAAACAACACAAGCATGCTGCCGGATCAGACGTCGTAATGGATCTAACACGTGTTTTGGACTAAATTGTTTTACTGGATTTTATTCGCTGGATCCTTACGGACAAATTGAGAGCAAGTTTATGGTGAAATACAGAGTTTGACCTGTGCAAAGCATTCTAAGGTAAGTTAACCTCGTTTTGTGCTTTTCTGTATAAAAGCCCCATGTGCTCGGGGAGTGTTTGTTGTGCAGGGAAATGAATTGCATAGTCAAAAAGAGGAGACTGTAAGGTTTCATTTGATGTGTAGAGTGTCATGGTACATGATCGGGAATGTGTGTTTTCATGAGAAAAGAAAGAAAAAAAAACAAAAACGGGACCGCGTTTATTTATACAGTAGCGGCGCGGCTCGTGCGCGGGTCCCTGGAGGTCTGCCGTAGCTAAAACAGAAAGTGCAATAACACCATCCACCTATGCGCCACGAATCCTACACACTGGGGCTTTAAAGGTACAGTGTGTAGGATTCGTGGCGCATAGGTGGTTACTAGCTATTCCACTTCCTCTTTTGGCTATGGCAGACCTCGAGGGTCACCCGGGCGCGACGTAGCGCCGACATCTCGCGTGCCCGCGCACGAACCGCGCGCCGCTGTATACATAAAACGCGGTCCCCCGTTCACTTTTTTTTTTTTTTTCGCATGAAAACACACAATCCCGATCATGATTCATGACAATCTACACATCAAATGAAACCTTACAGTCTCCTCTTTTTGACTATGCAATTCATTTCCCTGCAAAACAATCACTCCCCGAGCACATGGGGCTTTTATACAGAAAAGCACAAAACTTAGCTTACTTAGCTTACCTTTGAAGGCTCTGCACAGGTCAAACTCTGTATTTCATCATAAACTTGGTCTCAATCTGTCCATAAGGATCCAGCGAATAAAATCCAGTAAAACAATTTAGTCCAAAATACGTGTTATATCCATTACGATGTGTGATACAGCAGCATGCTTCTTTACACGAGGCTCCCCCCTTCCCCCCTCCCCTTCCCCTTCTCTCCTTCACTCCCATATGCAGCGCGGATGAGCAGCTGTTAGCAGGAGCCGAGGCGAAGGATGAGCCCAAATGTCCTTCTGCGGCTCTCGTATTCAAAATGGCTGCCTCTATATGGGGAAGATCCCCCTTTTATGTGACTATATCTAAGTCCAAAAGAATACTTTGATTTCATGATGGAAGTGAAAAGGCTTGGAAAACAATGTATTTTTGAATGGGTATCTTCAATTTCAGTAATTAACAGGTAAAAATCTTACACACTGTCCCTTTAAACAAGTCCCTCTCTAATAACATTATCGTTACAGCGAGCTAGCATTAACCTCACTCTAGTGTTTTTATTGAAACCTTCGTGTTCTCTTACATGTAACCATAAGGAGGGTTTGAATAGAGATCACTAGATTACTCAAACATGCATGGATGACATCTCAAGCCTAAGCTAACCTGCTAGCAGCTATGTTCCGAATAGGAAGTGAGCATAGGTGCGATTCGATTCTACTGACTCTGACCTCAATTCACTTTGTATTGAGAAAACTGTCGCCCCTCTGTAACTGCTGTAGTGAGCCTTTCATTTTGGTCTTAAAATGTATTTTGTCTGTGAATCAGTTCCTACTCCTAATATGGAACTCGTCTCCAAATTCACCCCCCGTAACCTCTAGCTTCATGAGCTAAATGCTGTGGTGATGTCACACTCCCTTAGTCCACTTCTTTATACTGTCTATGAATGACGAGCCGCCTGAGCAATACAATCCTCAGTTTCTGCCGTACATCTGAGCCCTGCGTGAGGGACGGTGCTGGAGCAGATGCAGTCCTGGTGCCCTCTACTGGTCGTCTCTCTCTCCCTGTAGTACAGTGTGGATCTTCATGGGCTCTCTTCCTCTCCGCTCTTTACCCCTCTGTGCATTTTATCCGGCCACTTTTGTGATCTTTTTTCCTTTTTCCTGGAATCGCTTTTTGGCAGGGCTTGGTCTCCATGGTGATGGCTGTGTCTTTGTTGGAGCTCAGTGGAGACAAAACACTGGAGCCTGAACATCAGCACAGCCTGGCACAACTCAGACCGCTCTGTGTGTCCACTGTGTGCAGACTCTAGAGACAACTAGGCCATACAGAGCACGCATCAGTCCTGGTTTTGTCCTGGTTTAGGTCTGGTTTAGGCCTGGTTTAGACTTAGACTTAGACAAACTTTATTGACCCACAAGGGAAATTGCTTTGGGTACAGTAGCTCACTCATCAAATATAATATACAATATAAAACAGAGGGTAAAAGAACAAGAAGACAGATAGATGGATTAGTAACCAAAGAGCAACAGACCTGTGTCAGATGAGACATAATTATATACATAAGACCTGGTTTAGTCCTCGTTTGGTCTTGTGTTTAATCCTGGTTTAGGCCTTGTTTGATCCTGGTTTGGTTCTGTGTTTAGTCCTGGACACTGGGTTCGGCCTGGTTTAGCCTATACCTGATATATTAGTCCTGGTTTAGACTGGTATTGCTCCACTTGAGGTTTTACACATTTTTGGTTTGGACATGGTTTGCGCCTAGCTAAGTGCTTCTTAAGTCCAGCCTTAGTCCTTACTCTGGTTGATTCCTGGACCTGATTTAGTCTTGGTTTAGACTGATTTAAATCCAATTTTCTGATTTGGACATTTAGGTTTACGTCTGCTTAAATCCTGGTTTAGTCCTAATTTGGATTCAGTGTAAATTAGGACTAAACCAGGATTTAAGTAGACCTAAATTTGGATTCAGTGTGGCAGCAGTAGCTCAGTTGGTAGAGCGGTTCATAGTTTATAGTTTGACACATGACACATAGAAGATCAAAATTTCGTTTCCCCCTGACCAATCAGGACAGAGCTAGAGACGGCCAGGGGAGGGGCACGTGCGCGCACCGCCGACTCGGAGATGAAAGAAATGAAAAGTGCAGTACAGTCAATAACAATGTTTGTGACAATATGTCACAAACATATTACGGCAACAATTGGACAGCTAAAACACACAGAGTTTTTTCGTTGGTGACAGATGGGCGGGTGGGAAGGGGAGCAGTCCAGAAAAATCGATGAAACTGATTGACAACTGAAGCAGTGGCAGACATTACTAAATTGACAGGGCAGAGTGTAGTACATAAAACATATCAGTGTGAGCCGAATGTGGAATGCCTTGTTCTGTAGAGTGCTGAGAGATAAGCCGGCAGCTGTCGACCTTGGACGTGTTTGTGCAGAAGGTGCAGTCAAAACAAAGAGTCCAGTTGAATCACATTTTCAGGAGAATTGATTACACCAAAAAGGGGAAATTTAACATAATCGATACATTTTTAGTAGAGGTAAAATCGGGCCTAAAAAATCCAGCCCGACCCGACCCGGCCCGCGGGTATTAAAGCCCGACCCGGCCCGAACCCGACCAATTAACTTGATTTGCAGGCCCGAGCCCGAAGCAAACCCGAAATTTCATATTTTATTTGTGAGGACTCGGGAGGAGGAGGGGTGATTTATGATAACAAATTAAAGCCTGTCTTTTGTAACGAAATCTAAGTTAAACAAGACTGTATAAACATTTACATCTTTTATATTTGTTTCTGCAGAGGGTACATTAACCGACAATTTTCCATCATTGACGGATTTTTTAAAGAGTTGACGTCATTTTGACGGATTGAAAATTGGGCCATAAACCACAGCAGCAGTACGTCCTTAAGAATCTAGCGCGTCACTTTAAGGTCGTTTTCACACTTGCCGTGTTTGGTTCGCTTAAAACGAACCAGAGTTCGTTTGCTCCTTTGATTCGGACCTTTTGTTCTGGTGTGAATAAAAACCAAAAGTCTCGATCCGGAGCAAACAAGCGGACCGAGACCACCTAAAAAGGTTGGTCTCGGTCCGGTTCCATACGAATCCTGGTGCGGTTCGTTTGAGGTGAGAATGCAGACCGGACTCGATCCGACACAAGTTGGCTTTTTGTACTTAACAAGCTCCCGTCGTATGTCGAGCATTATGGGAAACTGAGGCTGACGAAACTAAACGAAACGAAACTTACGAGTCTTACTTACGTTTTGCGTGAAGAGCAAGACTCAGAACTTGTTACGCACATGAGCGTTGTCCTCCATAGTCGTCTTGCCCTGTGACTTCTTCGTTTGTAAATTGATGGTAAAATAGTGTAAACCTCACGATGCTGCTCAAACATTTGAGCAAACTGTATAAACTGAGCAAACCATATCGCTAAGGCTAGACTGAAAACAGCACGTAACACCGTTATTCTTCTCCTTCCGGGTTTGGACACCGGCAGGGCTCATTCTGTCCAATGGCTGAGCGACCTCAGCACATGTGCTTTTGTTTATAGATGTTAGTTCGCTTGGGGAAAAACTGCAGTGTGAAAGCGAACCGCGCCAAAAAAAAAAAAAAAAAAATTGGTCCGGACCAAAGCAAGTGAACTATCGGACTTTCCTGGTGTGAAAACGACCTAAGAGAGAGAAGCAGAGAGAGCGGAGCGGAGGGGAAGTTTATTAAGAGGGGGGGTTCACATGCGCAGAGCATGCTCTGCGGCTCCTGTTTAATAGTTAAATAGCAATTACATTACAGCGCCTTCTCTGTTTTATCCAAATTATTTATTTTAAAACAAGTATTCCTTAGTTTAGTATCCACACATCGTTTTAGTATACATTTTTATAAACATATATTTATTTTTAAAAAAGTCAGCGAGAGAGAAGCCCGAGCCCGACCCGACCCGAAGCAATGATTGACATTTTAGGCCCGACCTGGTCGGGCTCGGGCTTAAGATCTTACCTCTAATTTTTAGAACCCAGGTGAACAGACAATTTGCCAGAACCCTGGTTTCTGCCAGGCCCACAACTTCATGCCACCAAGCAGGGCTGTGCGACATGCAATCCTCCCCCTGGCACGTATGATAATGAATACGGACTGAGCGGCTGTTCCCCACAGTTCCACATTCATTACCCGCGATGTTATCCTGTGCCAGAGGGATTTCCACAGATTGTGATGGTACAGTTCCATCTGTGTTTTCTCCTTCTGATGTAGCCTCCCCCAAGTTTGCAGTCCCCCTATCATGTAAAATGACCAGCCAGTGGCTCGGGGCTCTCTTATCCGCTCGGCTCCAATTAGTGATGGGTCAGAAAACATTCCCAGGTCAATCCAGATGTCCTGCCATCAAAATTCCAATAGTAAATCGTTCTGCATCCTCCAGTAACAGCGGTGCCAGGTGCACGACGTGTCTCTCGTGTATCAGTTCCCTCGGGACTGTCCGGGTCTCCGGACTGACGCTCCTGAAAAAAAGTATACCAATTGCGTTGGGACCAACTTTATCCAATTCCTGATTTAGGATTTTGAAAATCTGTTCCAACAGGAGAAAAATGACCTGGCGAGAGAAATAAAACATCAGACAGAGCAAGGTTTAGGGAGGAAGAAGAAAGTGTGTCTGCTCTTCAAGACAGCTAGAATGAAAAAAAAAGTGTCTGCGGACACTGGTAGCCCCACGATCCAGAAATGGGAAAAGTGGAAGATGATGGATGGATAGATTCAGTGTTGCTTGATTTAGTCAACATGTGTAGTTCGACCTGGTTTAGCCCCATTTAGACTAGGTTTAAGCCTGGTTCAGTCCTTCAGTCCTGGTTCAGTCTTTTACAATAGCAGGTGTGTAGTGGAGCATCTGATGAGAATGGAGACTAAAATAGAAGGACATAATCTATAAAAAGAGCCCGTGCACAGAGGTCTGAGGGCCCTTTGTGTGTGCTTCATTAACACTGCTACAAAGGCTGTACTTTTATATATGCTTATTCTGCATAAAAATAGCTAACCCTGTAGTTTAGATCAACCATGTTCTGAAATGTGATTCTTGTATTTGTTTGTCAGATCAGATTTCAGTTGTTCTTTTTGTCATTTCTTCTGGACGTGTTTGAAATGTGAACTTTGAACCGAATCATATTATGAAAACATAAATCACAGTCACAATCCTTGTCATTTTTGTTTTTACAAAAATCCTTCAGCACTGCCTCTGGTCCTGTGCCATTGGGTTTGGTGACTATGAGGTCGCTGCTATTGTGTCTCTGAGCAAGACACTGTCATTAACGTGGCTGCTGTGACAGGAAGGGCATCTGCTTTAAAAATCTAACAAATCACCTTGACTAGTGTTTTCTGAAACATGAGGGGGACTGTAACACCCACTAGTCTCCTCCACAGAGATGTTATTGCTTTGATGTAGGATGTAACGTCGTACTGAGACGAGCAGATGATGTCACCAGGACAACTGACAGATCAGATCTGTAGAGAGGCAACTTTCCATCCACCCATCCACCCATCCATCCATCCATCCATCCATTTTCTTCCACATATCCGTTTCCGGTGCAACGCCAGAGAAATGGTGCTCAAGGAGTTGGGTTCCAGAGCCCAAGCTGTGCGTGAAGGTGAGGCCAACTATATCTAGTCGGAAACGCTCAACCTCCCGCACGAGCTCAGGCTCCTTCCCCCCTGGAAATGTAGTCGTCGAGGCCCCTGCCTTCGACTGCCGCCCAAATCTCCATGCACCAGCCCCCTATGGATCCTCCTACGGGTGGTGGGTACATAGGAGGATGGCCCCACACCGCTCCTTCGGGCTTTGCCGTGGGGGGAGGCCCGGCCACCAGATGCTCGCAGAGGAGCACCCACCCCAGGTCTGGCTCCAGGGTGGGCCCCTGGTAACCTCAGTCCAGGCGATGTAACTGGCCTCGTTGTAAAACTCATCATAAAGGGCATCTAAACCGCTCTTAGTCTGACCCGTCCCCCAGGACCTGTTTGCCTTGGGTGACCCTACCAGGGGCATGAAGCCCCCGATAACACAGCTCCCGGGATCATTCGGGCACTCAAACCCCTCCACCACGTTAAGGTGGCGGTTCAAGGAGGGACGCAGCCTCACCAGTAAAAATGCAGGTTTTTCAAATATTACAGAGTAATAATTTAAACACATGTCACATGTATGTCACTTTAGTGTGCAAAAATAAAATGGCATGTTTGTATCTAATGGATCTATCTCCATGGAGAATTTTCCAAAGTATGGCTTTAACTTTCTATTTCCATGGAATCTGATTAATGCTATTCATACTAGTGATGCACCGATGTGAAAATTTGAGCCGATACCGATATTAACCGATACATACATACATACATACATACATACATACATACATACATACATATATATATATATATATATATATATATATATATATATATATATTATTTATTTATTTATTTATTTATTTATTTATTTATATATATCATTTTAATTCTGAGATAACATTTTATACAGACTGAAAATCATGCAAAATTTATTTTTTAATGTCTTCTTTTACTTTCAAAATGTGTTTTGACTCTTGTTGTTGTTTTTTTATTTCAATTTTTTTATTGTGTAACTTTTTTTTTTTTTATAGTGTAACATTGTGTTCTGTGTCCTGATTGGCTAGGGGACCTTTGCCGATTGATGTTATAGATGGGGTACGCGGGGGGGGACTGGGACCAGACTGGGACTAGACCGGGACTAAACGCGGACTAAACCAGGTCTAAACCAGGTCTAAACCAGGTCTAAACCTGGATTGGACCAGGACTAAATCTGGACTAAACCACGCCTAAACCAGGTCTAAACCAGGATTAAACCACGGCGTTTGGCTCTTTGCCTGGTTTCGTGCGGCTCTTGCGTTCGTTCATGTCGAGGTTTGATGTGCTCGGACTGTGTGCCTCCTCCTCAGGACCGTGGACGTGGTCCTGAGGAGGAGGCACGGTTTGGGCACGGGTCTCGTGCTCGCAGCCCCGGGTGGGACGCACGGTCTCGCGCCGGTCATGCTGCACTATCACAGATTTGAGCACGATGAGTGCACGTGTCTGCGTGCATTATCTGAAGTGAGATGCTTTCAGTCTCATTGTGAGTATGATGTAAATTGTACATATGAATAGTGACAATAAAAGGCATTCTATTCTATCCTTCAGCAGAAAAGTTCCACAGTGCACCTTTACAGGTCCAGTATCAGCTGCAGTCGAACTCTGAACAAACAAACTTGTGTTTGTGTTTTACAGAGTGATCGAGACCGACCGCATCAACATCATCGCGGTGAGTCCAAGCACACTCTGTCACACTGTCTGAGCGGTTAGGGGTTCCATTCCCTTCCAAGACACTTCACTGACCCACTGCTTACAAAAGTCATATGAAAACTCACATCTCAAAAAACAAGCTATTTTACTGATTCAGAACAGGTGAAAGCTTGTGTGATTAGATGTAGCCTGGACACTCACTTCCTATTTCCCATGATGCCACAGGAGAAGAGGAAGTGGCAGATGGAGGTAGAGAATAAGAGACGACAGCTGGAGGACGATAGGAGAGCTCTGCAGCACCTCAAGGTACAGCTACACTTTATCACATCGTCCTCTGCCACAAAAACTGAACTACAGCCCAAGCCCTTTACATGAATGTGATTGGTCGATTCAGATGCCAGATACAAACTCCGCCCTCTGCGTGCGGCTGGATTGGGAAAAAATTAGTGGCTCCTACTGTAACTGAAGGCACTTTATTATTAAAATTACGTTATGTAACTAAAGCACTTTTGTATTAGACCTATTAACTGAAAATCCTTGTAAAACTTTTGTGTCCTGCTTTGATTCTGTCACTGCCAGAGGTGTGGACTCGAGTTATGTGACTTCGACTCGAGTCACGAATTTGATAACTTTAGACTCGACTCGACAAAATGTACAAACACTTGCAACTCGACTTGGACTTCAATATCAATAACTCGTGACTTCACTTGGACTTAGGCCTTTTGACTTGTGATGACTTGCTACGTCCAATGGAAAAAAAAACTCTAAAAGTATGTTGATAAGGACCACACTCGTTGTACTTGTGAATCTGCGAAAATGTATGCAAAGAGCATGTGCGCGCGGCTTGCACAACATCCAATCACAGTAGATCTACGTTGCTTTCATTCGACCGCATCCAAGGCAAATTGCACAACAAATGATGCAGAAACAAGCATCCACGCGCCAGTTTGCAAAATGATGCCGAAGGGGATTTCGTTTGGTTATAAAAACTACGAAGTTGTCAACAAAAAACGAACGGCAATATGCAGAACGTGCGGGTCAAAGATTACAGACGGAGCTTCCACAACGTCCAATTTTGTTCGGCACCTGAAGCTTTTCTAATGTTATTTGATATGGTGTAAAAAGGTAAAATGAATACAGATCTTGCAGACATTATATGATTTGTAGAAATGCTATTTCTTTGTAAAGGGGACTCAAAATGACTCGAAACTAAAATGCTAGGACTTTGGACACGACTTGAGACTTGTGAGCTTTGACTTCGGACTTGACTCGGCACTTGGATACTCTTGACTCGGGACTTCACTTGGACTTGAGTGCAAGAGACTTAGACTTACTTGGGACTTGCCCAGCAATGACTTTGTCCCACCTCTGGTCACTGCTTCTGTTGTCATGTTTTCATTGTTGGTCTTTACACGTTTTGTACCTTGTGTTTTATCGACTTTCACCTCTGTTCTGTGGGACTACAGATGGAAACTCGCCTTGAGCTAAATCTGATGTCTTTCATTAACACATGCTGTCCCATTTAAAGAAATAAACTTAAACTTAAATGAATCAAATTTTGTATTGATTAGTATGTGATTTTCAATACTTTTGACCTGTATATTTTATTGATATATTTCTAAATGAGGTGCCATTTTCTCAGAGATGGTGAAGCTGATGTAATCTGTTCAGTGTAAGATTAGACTGAGGAGCATACACGGCCCTGTATCTTACCTGACTATTATTGTTTTAGTTAAGGAGAACGCTCTATTCATCCCCATCTCAGACAGTTGTTTCTCTATCCTGGTGTGACATTACAGTGGTCTTACATTACTACTTTTGACACCATGACCTTTGCTGCTTCATTTTGTGACCACACTGAAGACTCCTGTACTTAAACATCTTCACACACGGTCCCTTCTTCTGTGATGGAGGCACGGTCTCTAAGAGCTCTGAGTCATTATCCAGGATTCAGTGGGGCTTTGGGGAGATGACGTGAGCGCTAATGCATCACTGATACTGTCAATGTGAAGAAGGAGGGGAGGGGAGAAGAGAGAGAGACATACAATCCAACCATCTGAGCAGAGACAGACCGGGGGAGTGGAGGGTTACTAATCAATACTATTATTAAAACGACATACTCATTTCAGCAAGTACTGATACACAAAGAACATATACTAGACCATCTCAAAAAAATTGAATAACATGAAAAAATTACTTTTTTTTGGTCATTCATTTCACAAAGTCAAGCCCACATATTATATATACTGCAGTAATTCAAGCCTGACATTTCTGTTTAAATATCATTTTTTATTGATCTTATGTAATATTCAAAATTTCTGAGACACAGAATTTAGTTTTTTCATTATCTGTAAGCCATAATCCTAACAATTCAAGAAATAAACTCTTTTTAATGATATTTTAATGACTTGAGATGGACTAGCACTTCAAAAATTAACAGTTATTGTGTAAATACAGTTAAAATGCAAGTTTTTCTTGTAACAGAGCAAGTTAATGGGTTTAGTCACTGGTAGAAAATCTTACATTAAAGATTTGTAAATAAACTTTTTGACCATTTCATAACAAAGTACAACTTTATTAATAGGGAAATTTGTCTCTTGCCCCCCATCTGGGAGTATGACATCATCACATTCTAGAATCTGAAAAACAGAATGCTCTAGAGCCCTATCGGAACTAGTATAAGACCACATGGAAGTCCTATTATTGTGTATTGGAAATGTTGTTTATAAGCATGATTAGTATATTTTATATTTTTATAGATATATATTTTAATTGGTATTGAGTATCGACAGAGGTGGCAGAGTATCCAAAAACTGTACCCAAGTAACAGTAATGTTACTTCAAAGTAATAATAGTCAAGTAGAAAAACAAAATAGATCAAGAAATTACTCAAGTAAGAGTAAAAAAGTATTTGGGAAAATAACTATTCAATTAAGAGTAACTTAAAGGTGCACTATGTAGCCTTTTTGGTTTGGGGTCCGTCACCTGTTTGTTTCTATGGAGATGTCTTTGCTCTGTCTGTAATGTTCCACAGTGTGACATTAAACAGCTCTACTTTACATTTATTCAATTACAGGTGGTTTTACTGCTCAAAAATACCTAAAGACATTCTGACTGTGACTGTGTGACTCCCTCTCCACCACAGATGGTGTAGTGTATAAATGGACGCGCTGCTGCGTTCCAAATAGGACGTTTGCATCAGATACTTTGGCTCCTTCTGACTCTGGCTCCCTTTGACTTACACTGGAATACTGTGGCCTCTCTGTCGATAACTGCTGCTGTGAGCCTCGTCATTTTGGTTTTAAAATGTTCGTATTAACCAGCTCTGCTCCTCATCCTCCTCATCCTCTGATCCTCCTGACAACCTCATGATTCTGAGGTTTTTATTTCACTATTATGTCCATTATAAAAGTCCTAATCATAAAATTCGCTCCTGTAACCCTAAAGCATCGATAAGCTTCATTTGAGTGGAGCTGAACACTGTGGGTGACGTCACACTCACTGCTAGAAAAGAACTCTGAAAGTACAGTATTAGCCGCTTCTGCATATGGAGCCTATTTTTGTTTGAAATGTTAACGTGGTGAGAACAGAGGAGGAGCAGAGGCGCCAGTGCAGGGCATGTGGAGCGCTCACACAGACAGCAGCTGCACTGTCAAAATATAACCACACACACTTCTGACAGAGATCAGTTACATCAGTCAAACTTAATTTATAAAGTGCTTTTAATACAAAACAAATTAACACAAAGTGCTTTACAGTGATTAAATCAACCCACATTTCCTTCCACCCACCCAGCCAGCCCCCCACAGGTGCCCGACACCACCCAACCAAACAACCCAAACAGTAACAGACACGTACACACACACACACACACACACACACGCACACACATCAGATGCCCTGTACTGCACATGTTATTTTCTTATTCATTTACTGTATTCTTTCATTCATGCATCCACTTCACCTGGATCACTTTTTCTGTAAAGCTGAACCCTGACCCCTGACCCCTGACCCTGACCCCTGACCTTGACCCTGAACTTGACCCTGACCTTGACCCTGACCTTGACCCTGACCCTGCACTTGCTCCTGCAGCCACTCCCTCATAACACAGTATTTTTACCCCCTCCACCACAGCTGTCTGTTCTCACACACATGCCCCCCGCTCATGTCCACATCTACGCCCAGGTCTGCCCTAACACACACGGGTCATGTGAGGAGGGACAGAGTGCCCATAACAGGGGGCACAGTGCCCATAACAGGGGGCACAGGAACCGCAGCAGAGAAAATGTGTGTAGTTTGATAGGAAGCATTAAAGAACAGAACAGACAACATTAGTCATTTCACTATACCTATAGCCTTCCCTAATTTTACAATGATGTGGTGAAGTTTATCATATTACATCCTGGTTGTTAAAAGAGAGAAAATTTTTTGCTAAATGAAGATTTTAACTGTCACTAATATATGCCTTCTTCGGGAGTGAACTGTCTCTGCATTATGGATGGAGTTGTGTGTATTAATGACATAAGTAGAGGGATTCTGTTTCAGAACTACTTCAGAAGCTTTATTTTTCAACTTTTTATCTGCAAACTGCCACTTAAAAGTACAGTGTGTACGCTTTTGGAGATGTCCCATCACCTGCTGAATTCCATGAAGTAACAAGTTAAAACCATACTGCGGAAGCGTGAAAAGTCCCTCAGTCGTCCAGGTAGAATCCATGATCAAAGGAGAAGTTCAATTTGTCAACTGGACAAAGTTTGTTTGGTTGAAAACGTTTCGCCACTCATCCGAGAGGCTTCGTCAGCTCTGAGCTGACGAAACTTTCTGCGGAACTTTCCCCATGGAGATTTCACCATTGGAGAAATAAGTTTTATACCATACTGTGGAGGATTAGAGCCAAAGGAACAGCATTTCCATGAAAACTCCTCCGTGCCAAATAAGGGTCAGATTTGTGGAGAGGCGAGCCCACTCCAGGATACACTATCCCACCAAACCACATCACAAACATGAAAACCCGTCACATACACTTATTTTAATTGATATTTTAAATTGATATTGTTTGTTTGTGGTGCAGTCCAAAGCTCTGAGGGAGCGGTGGCTGCTGGACGGAGCACCCTCCTCTGGACCGGAGCATGACGAGGTGAAGAGACAGCTCCAGCAAGACGAGAACAAGACCAGAGACCTGGAGGACAACATCAACAGGTCTTCCTCTGCACCATTTGACCCTCTGTATCCTCTGACCCCATCCTCTGCATCCTCTGCTTCATCTGACCCTCTCTGCTCCTCTGACCCTCTCCTCTGCTCCATTTGACCCTCTGTATCCACTGGCCCTTTCAAGGTTCAGGGTTTCTTTATTAGAGAAATTTGACCTGGAGGTAAGGGTTTCCTCTGCATCCTCTGCTTCATCTGGCCCTCTCCTCTGCTTCATCTGACCCTCCTCTGCTCCTCTGACCCTCACTTCTGCTCCATTTGACCCCTTGTATCTGCCCACCCTTTCCTCTGCATCCTCTGCTCCATCTGACCCACTCCTCTGCTTCATGTGACCCTTTCCTCTGCTCCATCTCGCTCTTTTAAATTATTTTATTTTTCTTCCAGGTTGGAGCGAGAGTTGGTTGTGTTGGAGTCGGAAGGAGGACCCACCATTACACCGGCCCCCATAGTGAGTCAAATCCACTTTGTTAAGCTTTAAATTTTGTGTTTTGCAAATGTAGCATATATGATTGGGAGTGTGTACTACATGAGAGATGGGGTACAGGCTAGTGTCAGAAGATCTGGTTCGGCTCAAGGAGGGAAGTGACAGCGTTTAAAGGGATATGCCACCCCCAGGTCAAATTTGGGCATCTCCCCACAGTCCAGAGACTAAAATAAGTGGTGGAAAGCGTTTTCCTGCTCACCCAGCCATTGTCCGAGTCTGTCGCCACTGACCGCCGCGGTAACTGGTGCTCCTCCGCCTTAGACTGGAGTCTAACGTCGCCAGAGAAAGATTTCGGCCAAAAGGAATTAATTTGCTCGATGCGTTTCCCAATTACTTTCTGTGTAGTGCGCATTCATATCGAGTGCAAATAAATGTGCAAATCAACACGGAGAGCTTGCCTTGGTCATTTTGGGTGGGAACTATTTTCCAGTGCGTAAGAATACAGGCGTATCACGCACCACGTTGTGCAACAGGGGAACTCCCTTCCCGGTGCGTAACAGGGATTCCCCTGGTAGCGTGCTGCGTGATACGACTGTATTCTTACGCACTGGAAAATAGTTCCCACCCAAAATGACCAAGGCAAGCTCTCCGTGTTGATTTGCACATTTATTTGCACTCGATATGAATGCGCACTACACACAAAGTAATTGGGAAACGCATCGAGCAAATTAATTCCTTTTGGCCGAAATCTTTCTCTGGCGACGTTAGACTCCAGTCTAAGGCGGAGGAGCTGCAGATACCGCGGCGGTCAGTGGCGACAGACTCGGACAATGGCTGGGTGAGCAGGAAAACGCTTTCCACCACTTATTTTAGTCTCTGGACTGTGGGGAGATGCCCAAATTTGACCTGGGGGTGGCATATCCCTTTAAAACACAAAACCAGAAGACAGAAATGTGGTGCAGGATGTGAGTTGTTTTAAAGGACTGATGAACAGGGGATATTTACAATAATATATACGGCTGTAGCCTTCAGTGGAAGCATAATCTAGTGCCATTCAGTAATGACAATTCATAATATTCATTATAAAAGCACTAGATAGTTATTCATATAGATATCATAAGAATGCAAGGCGTAAACAATGCATAATAGTGACCCATTCGTAGCTCGGAGGCTATCGCTAGCTTACTAGCTCCGAGTAGGGCAGGGCTCTCAAGTCTCACGCATTGAGAGTGTGACACACGCAATTCGATGTGTTCACACGCTCACACGCCACACATGGCATTTCTCACGCTGTTTTTTTTTTTTTTTTTTTTTTTGTGCCCAGAAAATCGGTCTGTGTGGCTTAGTTTATGCAGGCTCCGCGCGTTTTCAGCAAAAAAAACTCCCCCTGCTCCGGGCGTACGGTCCGAGCGGGGGCCGGAGCAGATGCGCCGTCCCCCGGGCACGTCCTGAGCCTCAGTCCCGGTGTCACGTCTCCTCTGAGACGCACCGACTCCGGTCCCGGTGTCTCCGTCTGTGCGTAACGTGTCCCCCCCGACGGCTTACGCGCGGAATACGCGCGGCCCAGAGCCGAACTGCCCATGGTGAGCTGCGGTGAGACGCGGTGGGACGCGGGCCCGGTGCATTAACCAGACTCTTACATGAATCCGTTAAAAATGTCCCGCTCCCCCCCGCCCCGGTCCCTCCTCCCCGCCCCTCTCAGCGCACACTGACAAAGTGCAGTGATGATAAAACAAACTGAGAACCATCAGGTAATAACTTCATTTATATAACTCTCATTAGTTGCTTTGTAGTTTAGGTTTGCTCTTTAGACAAACAGGGCTCTCAACACACAATTCCGTCCTCGGAAATTACAGCCTCACGCACGACCCCGCTCAAAACTTGAGAGCCCTGGAGTAGGGTGACCACCGGCATGAAACAGGAAAGGAGGACAAAGGCCCTAAAGTGAGGACACCTTGTTTTGTTTTTTTTTTCCCTGGGGGGGGGGGGGGGGGGTCAAGAAAAACAACTTATGAATAATGTATGAAGTCAACATATATTTATTAACATGGAACACCCATCAAAAACAAATATGTGGCAAATTATGGTCAAGATGATATGAACAAAAAACAATATCATCACCACGTGAACAGTCCCTCATCAATATCATCACCAATTCACTGAAAAAACACAGTCTTTGCCATGCCATCATATGGCGCCAAAAAGCAAAAAAACATGAAAAATTGCGCTTGCCCAAACTACACTTCTCCAACTACAGCAATCACTCACCCACAATATATTTAATGAAGTGAGGTGGGCAAAGTTGAACAACAAACCTTCTGGTAATAGGGCAACTACTTAACCTCCTCTTTACTGTTGATAAAAATGATCAAAATAAATACAACCAGTAATCACACGATAGAAAGGTACACACATTTCACTGTGACTTACAACAGTGCAATAGTTAAAGTTATTGAAATCGACTTTTTGGAGCTTTTAACCACGTTATGCCATTGTTCCCTCCTCAGAAACAGCCTGAGCCAGAGGAGATTTTAGAGTCATCCATGCATGTTTGAGCAATCAAGTAATCTCTCCCGGGCTCTATTCAAACCCTCTTTACGGTTAGCTATAAGATTCTGTGTAAGGCCACATCACTCATGCTCCCACACAACAATTCTCCTTAAAGCAACTTCACAAACCTGATGTGATGTGCAGTAGTTTCATTAGCAGGATGCACCCTGTTTGTGTTGTGATAGTGTGTGGCCAAATGCTCCGCTGTTTCCTGGATTAGTAGTGCGCTGGTGCGCTGGTGCGCTGGCCCCGCTTCCATGTTTTAAGAGCAGAGGAAGATATGAGACGCTTTCCATTAAAAAAAACACATTTCCACAGAAAATAAAATTAAACCACTGCTGTTTCAGAGGTTCGGAGGCTCGGATAAAGGACATCCGAGCCTGGAAACACTCTCACGTGCCTCCAGGCAAATAAAAAAACGCATCTTGCATTTTGTAGCTCGTTTGCGGTCCAAATTCTCTGGGTGTGATTTCCAGAGACGGTGGGTGGACATCCAGACGGGGTGGAAACCTTTCCATGAGTGTGACGTCAGAAACTTCCCTTGTTCAGAATCGCCCGTTTTGGGCTGTCTTTTTTTCAAACGTGGAAAAGGATCACAAATGCTCAGTTTACACATTTCGCAACTTTTAGCCATGGGAAGGGGGGGCCTAAACAGGGTAGGGGAGCTCACATTAATGTTCAAAAAACCTCAGAAAGTGAAAATTTCATGCCATGGGACCTTTAAACAGCTCTACCTTACATTTATTCAGTTACAGGTGGTTTGTGCACAATTCGTACACAAAGTAATTTAAAGTGAAGGGGGAGTGATTAAGCGTGGAGAGCACAGGAAGCTGAAGCTGATTAAACGTGTTTGTAATTCATGTAGCATTTCCAAAACAATAAAAAGTAACATTGTGACCTAAATATTCATAACGTGTTACTACGAGCACTAACCCAGTGTCTCTTTTCCACAGGTGAAGACAGAGCTAATCCAAGGTAATTGTCCGTTGTGCGTGTGTCCCTATGCTGTATGTCTCATGTCCTCATATTGTCCACATGCCTCTGTCCTCTTTGTCTCAGTGGTAGATGTGGTCCCAGTCAAACCTGAGCCTCTGGTCTCCACTGTCTCAGGTGAGGCTCCTGTTGTAAAGGCTCTCAGAGGACTCCATGGTCCATGGTCTTCTTCAATATATTTGTAACATTCAGTAAAGAATGGGCACTATTTATGGGCGCTCTACAAACCTAGTGACCAAGTTGATGCATTGTTCGTAAACTCACAGGTTGTATTTATAGGTGCATGATGTAACTTTTCTTCTGGAGGCCACCTGCTTGTCTCCATTGCTTTGTCTAGAATTTTCCACAGTACAGTGGTACCTCACCTTACGAATGACCCAACAAACGAAAATTTCAAGTTACGAAACGCCTTCACGGTAAATTTTTGTCTCTAGATACGAAAGAAAATTCAAGTTACGAAACGCGAAATCTCAAAAATTCAAATAATGCGCGCTCAGCCACACACATTATACGCTTTTCTCAGACTGGATTTAAACTTTTCTCACATTTGTCTCTCATTTAAACACTCAAACTTTCATAGATTTTCAACAAAACATATTAATAGTGAAGCGTGGGGGGAAACGGGAGAGGGGAGAAAACTGCACTCTGACACGTGTGTGATAGCGCACATGACCCAGCGCGGGGCTGACAGCAGGTCTAGACCAAGGTCTAAACCTGGACTGGACCAGAACTAAACCTGGACTAAACCAGGACTAAACCAGGACTAGACCAGGTGGATTAAAGCGCCGCGTGCGGGTCTATTTCCTGGTTTCTCACGAGTCACAGCTGAGGCGAGCAGCGAGGAGGGGACCGCAGCGAGGAGGAGACCGCACGCAGTCTGAGCGCATGTGAGCGAGAGCCATGCAAGAGCCGCGGTGGTCTAGACCTCCTCTAGACCTGACCAGGTCTAGAGGAGGTCTAGAGGAGCCGCGGTGGTCTGGACTAAACCAGGACTAAACCTGGACTAAACCAGGAGGAGCCGCGCTCACATGCGCTCAGACTGCCTGCGGTCCCCTCCTCCCTGCGGTCTCCTCCTCGCTGCTCGCCTCAGCTGTGACTCGTGAGAAACCAGGAAATAGACCCACACGCGGCGCTTTAATCCACCTGGTTTAGTCCAGGTTTAGTCCAGGTTTAGTCCTGGTTTAGTCCTGGTCCAGTCCAGGTTTAGATCTTGGTCTAGTCCTGCTGTCAGCTCTGCGCGGGGTCACAAGTGTCCGCGCAGTTTTCTTCCCCCCCTCCCGCTTCCCCCCACACTTCAATATTGATACGTTTTGTTGGGGCCTTGGAACGAATCAGGCTTTTTCCATTGAAATAGCTACTCAACTTACGAATTTTTCACATTACGAAACCACTTCTGGAACGAATTAATTTCGTAAGGTGAGGTACCACTGTATGGTCTAAGACAAGTCAGACACTATGGGCAATGGGACACACAGGTGCTTGTAGTAAACGCAAATGAAACAGAAACACACCAATCTATTCATAGAGGTGCAAATGAAGGAGCAGCACGCCTCAACACAAATAGAGCCTACAATGAAGCTCCAATAAGTGTCACTTTAACATAGCAGACCATACAACAGGGCCCGGTGGAGCAGTTGTCTAAACACATGTCTAATATTTCCTCTCTGTTTCTTACCTCGTGCAGTTGAATGCCTCTCCTAGTCTGCGCCTGTATAAAATCAGTCTGTGCTGTTACATGCAGCAGGTATCTGATCATGTACTGGATTCTCTACATGCCTTATTGGATCTTTGAGATTTAGTTCACAACCACTCAATCATAGTTCCCAGGTTTATTTGTGTTTTGATAAATTGGTTCCAATTGAACTAGGTCAGTTATCCAGTTTTTCTGGTGTGCATGGAAACATAGTGATGCTACATGTCCAGTGACTTGTCAGGTCTGTGGAGAGGTGACCCTCTCAGAATGCATTTTTTCAGGGTATTTGAAAACACTGTAAACACCTGTGACAAATACAAGCTTCATAAGTTTAAAGGAAAAGTAACGTTATTTTACAATCTGAGCCTTCTTTCGGTAATAAAACAAGTTGTTTTACTCACCCATAGCACTTTGGTGTCATATGGAGCACTTCCAGAGATGTTTTAGATTTGCGTTAGCCTAGCACGAGTTCTAGCCGTAGCTCGGGGCATATAATATATTCCCCGAGCATGTAATATGCCCGTGCGGTCTCCAAATAACACAAACTTTAGCACTTTTCACATTATAGAAGCTCGATTTCTTAGTCTACGATTTCGTTTGAGTCAAAAGTGGCCTGTAATCCGAGATTTATCCATAATTTACAGCTTTGCGTTTCATGTTTGGGTCCCGGGAGCTGAGAGCGAAATAAACTGTGACTCCGCACATGCGCACTGTCCTCCTCATCTACTCGAAACTATGGCTAAATCTCGGATTACAGGCCACTTTTGACTCAAACCAAATCGTAGACTAAGACATCGAGCTTCTATGATTTGAAAAGTGCTAAAGTTTGTGTTATTTGGAGACCGCTCGGGGCATATATTACATGCTCGGGGAATGTATTTTTATTACAGAAATAAGGCTCAGATTGTAAAAAAGTTAATTCTCCTTTAATGCCATACTGTTGAACCTTTGGACAAAATAATAATATCTCCATGGAGACTAGCAGTATATCTACAGTATATCTACAGTATATCAGTCCTCTTCACTCTGTGTCTCGCTGTGTTCTCCTTTCCTCCTATGCTTTCATTTCCCATGCATCTTCTTAGAGGTCAAAGCTCATGTCGGCCCCAGAATGAGCAAACCTGGAGAGGCCACAGCAGAGATGAGGAGAGGTGAGTGTGAGCTGCAGGGGGCGCTGTCACACAGAGAGCCTGTATATGATATAGAGGTCTCCATGGGGCTGGATTCGAGCTCTGCTGTGTGGTAGCTGGCTGTTAGAATCAAATGGAATTGTGGGAACTGGAGTCCTCTAACATGTTGTCCTGTGTCTCTGTCCCTGAGTGTCTGGGGAAGAGTGAAGCCTTTTACTTTATGATTCTGCTCTGTGTTTGTTTTGGCTTTTCAAATGTACAAAACCTACATCTTTGATTTGTACATAGACATGTTAATTTAGCCCATATACCCTCCCTCATGAGCCTGTTTGTCACTGATCATATCCTCATCAGTTTTATACCATATAACATTGTCACTAATGTACACCTGTAAAACTGCACTCACACACATGTGCACCAGCATCTCTTTAATAGTTTTATTCCGCTCCTGATGTCGTTTTAGTCTGCCACTTCTTTTTGAATGTGATTTTAGTTTTAGTTTCAGTTTCTCTGCCCCTGCCTTTTCTGCAGCCTCATTATGCACCTCTCATTGGTCAAAGCCTCACTGCTCGTCCCCCTGCTGGTGTGTGTGTGTGTGTGCATACTTTTTGGTTAGAGTAAAAGTGTGTCCCGCCCTCAGCCATGTACTCAGTGGAGATCCGGGTGGAGCGGGACAAAGCGACTGGAGAGACACGCGTCCTGTCCTCTAATCCCACCCTGCCTGTGGACCCCGGGCATGGGGTCAAAGTGTACGAGGATGAGCGCAAAGGTGACCACTGCTGACCAAAGGTGACCCCAGTGTCCAGGGGTCTTCTGACTCCAGTGCTCAAGCATCTGCTGACCCCAGTGTGCAGAGTTCAAAAGTTCAAAGTACAAAGTCAGCTTTATTCAGACCCTCCAGGAATTTGCGATGTTGTGATTTGCAACTTCAACGCAACTTCAGCCAATCTCCGTGAATTCAGAGCGGTGTTGCAATTTTGACCAATCACCACAACTTTCCCGCAGTTTTTACCAATTTTGACCAGTCATCGGCGACGTATTGAACTCACGTTGACCAACTTCCTTCTGCCTTACTTCCGTGTGACGAACGAAACTGCGGCTGTGTTCCAATTCCCAGAATGCACAGTTCGGAGCGTGGTTTGAAGGGGGCTCAGAGTGCAGTCAAGGCGGTGCACACTTGCTCAGCCCTGAGTGCAGTCCGCAGACTGCTTGTCCATGGAAATGTCCATTTCCATGGAAACGACTGTGGTCTTCGGACCACGTGTTAACTGC
Organism: Paratrypauchen microcephalus; assembly: GCA_036785185.1. Lineage (NCBI taxonomy): Eukaryota > Metazoa > Chordata > Actinopteri > Gobiiformes > Gobiidae > Paratrypauchen > Paratrypauchen microcephalus. The sequence continues at coordinate 1,150,766 of JAVJIX010000241.1, read as the reverse complement.
GCATGAGACAAAAAAGAACTGGGACAGCAGTCGTCGCGCCGGATGTGACGCACATGCCCTTCAAACCACGCTCCGAACTGTGCACTCTGGGAATTGGGACACGGCTTCTAATGGCAAAGAAACATGTCTGCGGCGCCATTTGCCCACAAAAATAACAGCAAAAGACCGGGCGAAACAGTTCCCCTCCTGGTAGTAATTTATTTTCGATGTTGGTAAGGTTGTTTTAGGACCGTATCTGTGATCTCTGTGTCCTTGTATTATTCTTTGTCAGTAATAACTCAGTATTCAAAATATTAATCAATTTTAATTACAAAAAGGGAAAAACACAACTATTTATCGCAACTTTCAATTCCTCCCGCAACAAAATCGCAACAAAAACCTTAAAAGCCTCGCAACTTTTTGGAAAAGCTCATTCAGGCATTTTAGCCCGCAACAATCACAAAAAGAAGAAGAAGTGACTTTATTGATCTCACACTGGAGAAATTCTTCTCTGCATTTTAACCCATCCTATATATATATATATATATATATTAGGAGCAGTGGGCAGCACATTACTGCGCCCGGGGACCATCTCCATGATCTTCTTGCTTCGGTTTGGTCAGGGCCTAAGCTGGAGGATTTTACCTGGTGCATGTTTTGGGTTGGTGGGGGAAACCCAAGTGCCCGGAGGAAACCCACCCAGACACGGGGAGAACATGCAAACTCCACACAGAAAGGCCCAGGTGACCCGGGGATCGAACCCAGACCATGCATGCAAACTCCACACAGAACACACACGGAAAGGCCTGGGCGACCCGGGGATCGAACCCGGAACCTTCTTGCTGTGAAGCAAGAGCGCTAACCACTCAGCTACCGTGCCGCCAAAAATGCCCGTGAAATCCTGGGGGGTCTGTTTATTGTCAAAATCCACTATGTACAGGTTTAGGGATGCACCGATACCCCTTTTTTGAAAACCGATACGAGTACGAGTACAATCATTTCAGTATTGCCGATACCGAGTACCGATACCAATACTTTTTAACCCCCACCCCCCTTAAATAAATAAATGCTTATGCATAGTTACCACTTTGCAAACATTCAACCACTTTCAATAAACAAGGAACCACTTTAATGGTATTGCCATCTTAATTAAACTAACGACTGACAAGACATGGCTTTTCTTTTAGGGGCATTTTTATGAACATTCTGACATGTCTTACAGGCATGTGTCAATAAAAACAAAAAGTAATATTGCCATATCAAACAAAAATAAGTATTGCCAAACCAAACAAATGTCTACTATGAAGGACTGCTGTGGAAAAACTTGTCAACTCACACTGTAGAAGCCTCTGAACTAGGCCCTGTTTTTAGGCTACGTTTATACGGCGACGATCAAAACAGAAGACGCAAAAGTGGCGTCTCATCTTCAATTTTTTTAATCCGCGTTTAGACGAGCGTTCTCAACAGGAAATGTTTGTTTATACGAAGACGCAAAAGTGGGCGAATTCGATTGTATATGCATATGCCAGGCCGCAAATTACCGTATATAATATTTATTAATAATATAATAATAATATAATGCAGGTAATATAATGTCAGAGCTACCTTTTTCAGGACACCGACAGGGGCTCTCATTACGGTTGTTTCGCCCTCGATGTAGGGTCGGAGTTCTTCGCTTAATGCAACAAGAGCTTGTTTAGTCATTCTGAAGTTTTATCAAGGTAAAAACGTACATGTTACGTGCACATTGTGTCAAAGACCAAAGACTTTGTCCACGTCCAATATAAGCAACTCGAATTTAATGAAGCATCTCTGGACGGCGCACGCTTCTGTTAAACTAGTGGCCACCAGCAGGCCCCATGATGATAATCGCATGTTAGGTGCCGTTAACAATGAAGAGGAGAGGAGGAAGAGGAAAGGAGGAAGAAGAGGAAAGGAGGAGGAAGAGGAGAGGAGGAGGAGAGGAAGGGGCAGAAGAAGCAGGCCCCATGATGATAATCACATGCTAGGTGCCGTTATTAACAATGAAGGCCACGGTGATGGAGCCACGCCAGCCAAACAGCAAAAGCTGTATAATGCACTGTAAAAAAAAAATCAAAATTATTTGACATTTTTTAACTAAAAAAAAAGTAATGCCTTAGTTACTTTCCTAGGTAACTAGTTACTTTTATAGTGTAGTAACTCAGTTACTAACTCAGTTACTTTTTTGGGTTAGTAACTAGTAACTGTAACTAATTACTTTTTCAAAGTAACGTGCCCAACACTGCTTTCCACACTACTGCAAGGTGCTGATGGGTATCTGCAAGCCATTATTATTGTTATTATTATTATTATTGTAGTGGGTTGGGAGGCCCCTCCAGGCCAGAGGGGCCTCCCCAAGGTTTGCCTCTAATTGTGCAGTGCAATATACAATGCCTGGGGAGAGTGCTACTGCTGCCTGCACATTTGCAGATATGGTCAATACAACTGCTGGCCTGGTCCATGCGTGCCGTTTTGGTGGGTGGCTGCGGTGGTTCAAGCTCATCTTGCGTGCCCTCCTCCGTCATTTTCTGCAACTCAAGTAGCAGCATCTCCTTGGCCACCGTAGAAGCGTTGGTCCTGTAGAAAAATCCATTTTTGTCTCTGAATAGAAACATTTGAAAGACAACATTTAATCGGTATTTACTTGCGTTAACCATCGTAAACGCCAAAAATGTGTATTGGGCAAGAGAGTAATCGACGCAGCGCACTCGTCATTGACAATGGACCCCACGGGTGCGTTACTGGATGCGAGCCCTTTCCATTGATATATATAGTGCGGCATGACTTTTAAAAGCTTGAGAAACAAAGTTACAACACAGCTAAGGGAATCAAGGGCAGATTTTTTTCTAAATATTATCAAAGCAGCAAAAGGGAATACAAAAGAGCTCTGGAAATCTATTGACAAACTTACAGGAAAAGGACAAGCAAGGAAGGAAACCATAACATTAAATGTGAATGGTTCTATTCTTTACGACAACCTTGAAATTGGCAACTGTTTCAACCAGAACTTTATTCAGTCAGTAATATCAATTAATGCAAATTTCCCTCAAAAGTTCTACAATGACATAGTGGTAAATAATCAGAATAACTTAAATCTAGTGCCTACAAATGAAGCAAAAGTTAACAAAATCCTCTCCTCGTTATCAAGCTCACGGGCTAAGGATATCCATGGCTTGGATACAGTTTTCCTAAAAACACACAAAGACACCCTTACCGCTCCAATAACCAAACTAATAAATCAGTCAATAGCAGAAAACCACTTCCCCTCTTCATTGAAAACTGCTACTGTGACCCCAATACACAAAGCAGGAAACAAACAGGATGTTAATAACTACAGACCAATCAGTATACTCCCTGTTATAACAAAGACTCTTGAGAAAGTCGTAGTAGAACAGCTCACACAACATCTAGAGGAGGAAGAGCTATTACACCCCATGGAGTTTGGTTTCAGAGCAAATCATTCAACTGAAACTGCCTGCTGCCTGCTTATCGAAACAATAAAATCACATCTGGACAATGTTGGGGTCGTGGGAGCAATTTTTTTGGAGGCATTTGACATTTAATGGTGTGCAGAGATCTACCAACACACACATCTTAGTCCTGGTTCAGACCTGGTTTAGTCTTGGTTTAGTCCTGGTTTAGTCCTGGTTCAGACCTGGTTTAGACCTGGTTTAGTCCTGGTTTAGTCCTGGTTTAGACCTGGTTTAATCCTGGTTTAGACCTGGTTTAGTCTTGGTTTAGTCCTGGTTTAGTCCTGGTTCAGACCTGGTTTAGTCCTGGTTTAGTCCTGGTTTAGACCTGGTTTAATCCTGGTTTAGACCTGGTTTAGTCTTGGTTTAGTCCTGGTTTAGTCCTTGTTCAGACCTGGTTTAGTCCAGGTTTAGTCCTGGTTTAGACCTGGTTTAGTCTTGGTTTAGTCCTGGTTTAGTCCTGGTTTAGACCTGGTTTAGTCCCGGTTTAGTCCCGGTTCAGACCTAGTTTAGACCTGGTTTAGTCCTGGTTTAGACCTGGTTTAGTCTTGGTTTAGACCTGGTTTATTCTTGGTTTAGACCTGGTTTAGACCTGGTTTAGTCTTGGTTTAGACCTGGTTTAGTCCCGAATTAGTCCTGGTTTAGACCTGGTTTAGTCTTGGTTTAGTCCCGAATTAGTCCTGGTTTAGACCTGGTTTAGACCGGGCCCCTGCTGTCAGATAATCTGTCCCTTTGATGCAGAAATATTACGATAATATGACTCACCCCATAAGAACGCGTCAGCTCCGTTGTAACAGTTTGCCGTGTTGTTGATAGTTCGCGTCTCCACAGACTTTAATTATTCGGAGCTCCCGAGAAAGGGACATATCTCGAACGTATCAGCATATTTCGCCGAAAGGTGAGGGATTTTCATGCCTGCAGTGAAGCGGCGAAGCACGTAGCAATCCCACCACTTTTGTCTGCGACTCCGCACCAACACGTTCATTTCTACGGACGTTGCTGCCACTGCCCCACAAAATGCCGTGGCCAAAAACGCTGTCCTTCTCCATCTCCTCCTTAAAACAAATAAGATGTACATGTTCTGGCTCTGGTACGACAGCAACTTTAGGCTAATTCCGTAAACATTGAGCCCGCTCGCTGCGTGTGACCTCGTCGTGTCCTCCGGGGCGCATGCACAAAAAATCAGATTTCACAAAAAAATCGAAATTGAGCATTAAGACCTGGTGATCAACTGACACGTGGCCCCCGATCGACCTGTCGATCGCGATCAACGTATTGAGCACCCCTGCTCTAAACTAACAAATTATAAACTGTCCACAAACATCCTAACCTGGATTAAGTCCTACCTGACCAACCGCTCTCAGCATGTCTGCATCAGTAATATCAGATCATCCACAGAAGCCACCCACTTTGGAGTACCACAAGGCTCTAACATCGGCCCTCTTCTTTTCTCCCTTTACATAAACGACCTGCCATCTGTGTGCGAGGACATACAAATCCAGATGTATGCAGATGATACGGTCGTTTATACGTGGGGAAAAGATGCAGAGCAGGTAGCCAACAAACTCACCAGGGCTATGGAAAAGGTCGATAGGTGGTTGCGTGACTCATGCCTCACATTAAATACAAAGAAAACGGCCACAATGTACTTCACAAATAAGTGTAAAAAAAATCATCCTTTCCAAATATTACAGTCAATGGTGAAGCTATACAGAACGTGACAGCGTATAAATACCTAGGTATTATGTTAGATCCCACTCTCACCTTCACTAAACATCAAACGACTGAATCAAAGCCTTAAATCAGGAACTCACTCACACAAGAAGCAGCACACACCTTCTTTAATGCAATCATCATGTCCCGTTTCTATTACTGCATCACAAGCTGGTCCCAGGCAACCAAAACCACCCTCAAGCCACTGGAATCTCTGCACAAACAAGCCCTAAAAGTCCTCGACAGGAAACCAAGACAACACCATCACTGCAATATCTTACAGAAATATCATCTGCTCAGCTTTGACAATATTCAGAGACTCGCCTCAATCCACTAAGATTATAGAATCCTAAATAACTCTGCACCGGCACCCCTGAAGCACTTTGTTCATTACACCTCTACTGTCACAACCAGAACCACACGCACCTCCACCAGGGGGCAGTGTGCCATCCCAAAGCGTAAAACATCATTTGCACAAACAGCCTTCTCCTATAGCGCCATTAAAGACTGGAACAACCTTCCAAATGAATTAAATTAAAATGTCAGGCAAGCTATACAACCTTCTCAACGGAGCTTAAAAAGTGGTTGGAGAACAATCAAACCTGTCAACACTAATTTTTATATAACAGCGTTTCTATTGCTATTTGATATACAATAGGCTATGTAAAGACTGATATAAATGAAATGTAGAATGGTAGGTCAATATGAATTTTAAAAGATGAAGATTTTGTAAATACTTGTAATTATTTTTGAAATGGGTGCCTTGTATGGTGTTTTGAACATGTATGTGTGACTATGTGAAAGTGTCTTTATCTGTGTTCCTGTGTGAAGGTGTGAGAATGTGTCAGTGTGAATGTTTCTTATTGTTGATTGAGATTTTTCACTGTAATTTATTCATGTAATAGGGACTGCAGATGAAAACTAGCTATGTAGCTATAATCTGGTGCAGATCATCCAAGTTTTATGAGCTTAATGTCTCTGTACATTGTCCCTTTTCAAATAAAGCCTAAACTAAACTAAACAGCAACAAATAGTATGGCTGTGAATTCCCTCGGCAGGTAGAACGGTCTGCACTTGATGATCATAGTCTCTAGCAGTAGTGAACAGTGTTTACAGACCACGACAGCATCCCGACACCAGTTCTCCGCCGCGCGTTTTACCTCCTTCGGGGAGCGTTCTGTTCGCCCAGTAGCATGCTAGCTGATCGAGTTGTATGGCGCTGTCGGGGATGCTGTCGCTTAGCCCTGTTTCCACAATTACAAGGACACAACTCTCTCACTGACTTTAGAGTAGTAAACGTACGTGGTCCATCTTATTATCCAGCGAGCGTACATTAGCTAGTACGATGGTGGGGATCGCAGGCTTGTGCTGGTTAGCAGCTAGCCTATTCCGGATGCCTCCGCGTTTACCCCACTTCTGTTCCCTCTCACGCTGCTTGTGGCCCCTCCACTGCAGGCGAGATCTAGGAGTGGGGGTCGGTGGTGGTGAGAGCTACCGGAGCAGGCCATTGTCTTGTGTGTTTTTGTTTTTAGCGTTGTTTCTGCCAGTCTTGAGCAGAAAGTCCTGGCCGTATGTGCACCTCTGAGGGGGCTCACATGACAAAAACATCGATGAACATAAACAACGTTGTTTACACGACGAAACACACAAAAATACTGTAACATTGGGACCAAGAGCAGCCAGTGCATGTGTCCGTGCCGCCATCTTGGATCTCAGGTCTACTGAGGAGCTCATTGGTCACTTTTCCCTTGACTCAGATGAGTTTAACTTCATTGATTCAGCAGAAATGTGCCATGTTTTTCAGTCCCATGTGATTTTTTTTTTCCTCGTAAGAGCCATATTTGTTTTGATACAGATAGCCTGTTTGGTTGATCAATTAAAGTGGCAAAAGGAGAAATTCAGTTTGTCAACTGGACAAAAATTTATTTATTTCGTCAAACACGTTTCGCAGCTCATCCAAGCTGCTTCTTCAGTTCTGGTCAGAGTGATGGAGGACACTGCTTATATCCGCCTGAAGGGAGGAGCTAACTACACTGAAATTACTTTGAAACTACCTCACCTATTTGTTTACAGTTTCTGTTAGTTAGGTGGGCCTATTAGATCTGCAGTGGGAGTGGAGTGTGTGGTCTTGTTGACTGAACCATTCAGGGCCATAATGGGTGTTTTCACACCTCTGGACCAAACTTTCTTTGTTTTGATTTAGGTTTGAAGATAGAGTTATAGATGGGAAACAAATGTTTTGATGTTTAAGACCTCCATTTCTGTTCAAGGAAGGATTCTCTTTCTTGAGAAAGTCCTCAAAGGGGTGGCCCGGGGCTTTTAGGTGGAGATGTATGGCAGATTGTGTAACACAGACATGAGAGCCAGGGTGGACCACAATTTCCTTTCAGGACAGTGAGGTACAGATTTTGGCCAGAGAAAAGAACTGGTTTGAGAGCGGAGCTATTTTTGTCAAGAAAGAGAATCCTTCCTTGAACAGAAATGGAGGTCTCAAACATCAAAAGATAAAATATTTAGCTGTCACATCATGATAATGTGTATATACTCATGTATATCTTTTCTTTGTTTGTCAGTGGTCCATGAGATGAACGGGGAGGACGGCGGCCATATTTTGAGTTCTTCTGAAGTGGAAGAACTTATCCACAAAGCTGACGAGGCTCATGTGAAATCTAAAACCATCACTACCATCACTGCTGTCTCTGCTACTACTACTGCTGGTACTACTTCATCTGCAACTTCTACTACTACTACTGCTATCACTACTACGACAGAAAAGCTCCCGGAAGTACCAAAAGAGACCAAACCCACCAATGTGAGTACAGTTTCCAGCATGGAGATCACTGGACTGGAGGCCAAACCAGAGAAGGAACAGAGTGTCTCCGAGGCGACAGAGAACAATCCTGTCACCATGGTGTTCATGGGCTACCAAAACGTGGAGGACGAGAACGAAACCAAGAGAGTCCTGGGGCTCAAAGGGGGGACAGTCAAAGCCGAGCTGGTGCTGATTGACGACGCTGAAGGGAAGACGTCACCGGTGGAGCAGAGAGCTGTGCAAAAGTCTGCCAAAAAAGCCGCTACTCCCACTGCAGAAGAAATCCCGAAAGAGAAAGAAACATCTCCGGAAAAGAAGAAAGGAGAGACGGCGGCGAGCTCGGAGGAGATGAGGGCTGGAGACGCAGAGGATCAGACCAAGAAGAAGCAGCCGTGTAAGTGCTGCATCATCATGTGAACAGCAGGGGGCGTTCCAGTGAAGGAAAAGTCCCATTTAATATCCGTAACATGGACAGAGAATTAAGGAATACATGAACTAAACTCCACCCACTGCCCTCAGCATCTAACAAGGGTCTCCAGTAGGCAGTCAGAGAGTTAAGGTTAAAGGCACTGGACCTGATGTCTAAAAACGTGAACAACAGAACGAGTTCATTTTAAATGGTTTACAGTGGTCCAGAGTTATTCCTACTAATGTTTGCTCTCACTGTACTTCTTGCAACAACTAGCATGCTAAAGCGCACTTCCTGATTATCAGACAGTAGAATGCTTTATAATTACATGCAGACAGTAACACAGCATTCATTTTTAGCTCAAGAGCTGCGTATACAATGTTTCTGTCCAGGTGCAAGTCATAAGCATTTTTAAAGGCCCTGTACTCAATGCTTTTAATGAATTGAATTAAACTAGTTCATTTTGCAGTTTGCTGTGGTCCAAAGTTATTCCTCACTTTCAGAGACCAGAGTGTAGTTTTAAAAAATCTGGTACAGGGCCTTTAGACTGTTGGTAATATGTGAAATTAACTTCAGCTTTTATCTTCAAAATAGCCTAAGAGCACATGAGAAGCATTAGCATTAGCATAGACTAGGCCAATCAGATTTTCAAAATCAAAAACTGGGAAACCCCTGGTCTGTGGTAGTTGGTAATAATAAAATTGTGAAACGAGTGCGTAATTAAAGGAGAATTAACGTTTTTTACAATTTAAGCTTTATTTCGGTAATAAAACAAGTTGTTTTACTCACCCATAGCACTTTGGTGTCATTTGGAGCATTTCCAGAGATGTTTTAGATTAGCGATAGCCGTAGCGCGAGCATGGAATATATGCCCCGTGCAGTCTCCAAATAACATAAACTTTAGCACTTTTCAAATCATAGAAGCTCAATGTCTTAGTCTACACTTTCGTTTGAGTCAAAATCTCGGATTACAGGCCACGTTTGACTCAAACGAAAGTGTAAACTAAGGCATCGAGCTTCTATGATTTGAAAAGTGCTAAAGTTTGTGTTATTTGGAGACCGCACGGGGCATATATTATATGCCCCGAGAACTCACGCTACGGCTATCGCATATCTAAAACATCTCTGGAAGTGCTCCATATGACACCAAAGTGCTATGGGCGGTTGAGCGGTCAGATCCACTGACCCACAGGTTGGTTGGTAGGATTCCAGCTCCCACAGATGAATGCTGCCGTTGTGTCCTTGGGCAAGACACTTAACCCGCCTTGCCCCCAGTGTCTGCGTACACTGGTGTGTGAATGGGTGAGTGGTTCCTTGTTGTAAAGCGCTTTGGGTGCCTTGAAGGTGGAAAAGCGCTATATAAAGATGTGACCATTTAAAACAACTTGTTTTATTACAGAAATAAAGCTCAGATTGTAAAAAAACGTTAATTCTCCTTTAAGGAAAATTGCCCTCGGCTCATTCATGACGTACATGAGTCACTATAGTCACCTTTTCTTTATGTTTTAGTCATTTTTAAGCAGCTTTTCTGTAGTTTACCTGAACAAATGACAATTTTTGCTTATTTTTACTGTTGGTAAGGATCAAATTGGTCAAAAAGGGTGACACCTGGAACATTTCTTGTATAAAACTGGGACAAATCAATGGTTTTGGATCAGTCTGCTAGGACAGGGGACATAGGGCTCAAAACTGGTGCTGTCCTGGGTAAATAGGCCAATGAGATGAAACGACTTGTCTTCTGTGCTAGCTAACCTGTGCTAGCTTACTGCCTGTTGGAGATGTAGCTTTGACCTCTCATCCATCTCTTTTATATGCATTTCTTAACTTTTCTATTTTGTTTATATGAATGCACTGAGTTAGCATCAGCTTCCCTGTCTTTCTAAACTAAATGTGATGTGTAAGCTAATCCCAGTCGGTATTTATTTTGACCTGATTGAGTTAAAATGTTGAATAAACATGTGAGAACATTTAGGTCCTATACCATCATATCATAACCATGTAGGGCATAGTTATATTTAGGTGCGGATACATTCAAAAGACTGTTATTACAATGGAAACATTAAAAATAACTCAAATTAATATATTTATATTTATTTGAATAGTTTTAACATGACTTTTCTGAGTATACTCAAAATGCAGGTAGCCTATTTTGTCATGTCATTCTCATCTATTTATTTTATGTTAAAGATCCCATGACATGGTACTTCTTGATGCTTTTATATGGCTCCTTAATGGTTCCCTAATACTGTAAATGAATCCTTCTTCAAAATCAACACTCAGTGCATGAGAAACAGAGATAAGATGAGAAAGAGTCATAAATGTCACTCTGGAACACTCCATTATGGGCGTTGTTGCTTGAATGCAAATGAGGAGGACAGAGATGGCCTATAGTAGCGGGTGGGGGCGTGGCCAAACTCTCCGCTCTTTCCTTTTCAGCTGTGCCCTGTGCGCTCTGACCCACTTCCGTGTTTTTGCACGGAGGGAGAGATGAGAAGCCTTCCATTGAAAAATAAACACATTTCCACAGAAAATAAAATTAAACCACTGCTGTTTCAGATATCCACAGGCTCAGATAAAGGACTTCCGAGCCTAGAAACACTCGCAAGTTCCTCCAGGCAAATAAAAAAACGCATTGCGCATTGCGTAGCTCCTCCGCAGTCCAAACTCTCTGGGCGTGATTTACAGAGACGCTGAGTACAGACAGACGGGGGTGGAACTGCATTTGCATTTCTTTTTTCGAGCTGACGTCAATAAGGCTACGTTCACACTGCAGGGCTTAATGCTCAATTCCGATTTTTTTGTGAAATCCGATTTTTTTGCGAGGCCGTTCACATTTCCAGTTAAATGCGAATTGTATGTGATCTCCAGTGTGAACGCTAAACTCCCCAAAAGTGTCCCGCATGCGCCTTGGAGGACACGATGACGTCACACGCAGCGAACGCGCTCAATGTTTACGGAAGTAGCCTAAAGTTGCTTTCGTACCGGAGCCAAAACATGTACAGCTTATTTGTTTTACTGGAGGAAACGGAGAAGGACGAGGTTTTTGGCCACAGCGTTTTGCGGGGCCGTGGCAGCAACGTGTGCAGAAAGGAACATGTGGGTGCGGAGTCACAGGCAGGAGGGGTGGGATTGCTACGTGCTTCGCCGCTTCACTGATACGAGTTTATATACTATTTTCACATGACGAGAAGAACGTTTGTGCACATTTGTGAACGCCTACTTGTACCACTCTCATTGGAGGAAACACACTCAGGTCGGATGAATGCGACCTGGCCGTTCAGACTGAAGTCGCATGCCAAAAGATCGGATATGTATCGGATTTAGGACCACATATCCAAGTGGCTTGGATCGCATTTGAAAAAATCGGATCTGTGTCGTTCACACTGACATTAGAAGATCAGATACAGGTCGCATAGAGGCAAAAAAATCGGATTTGGGTCGTTTCAGGCTGCAGTGTGAACGTAGCCTAAGTTTCCTTGTTCAAAATCGCCCGTTTGAGCTCTGATTTTTTCTAACGCAGAAAAGTGCTCAGTTTAGACATTTCGCAACTTTTAACCATGGGGGGGGCCCTAAACAGGGTAAGGGAGCTCACATTAACGTTCAAAAACCTCAGAAAGTGAAAATTTCATGCCATGGGACCTTTAAACCAAAGCAAATGTAGAGATTTTAACTGATCTACTCAAAATGTTTACTTTTACTTGACATAAAATATTTAGATGGAAAAAATAAAAAAATATTATAAGGTGTGTACCTTATAATATTTTTTTATTTTTTCCATCTAAATGTATGTAGCTTCCTCTGGTGCCATCACCTGCTTGTCTCCATGGAGATATATAGGCTTACATTTCATGCCATATTGTGGAACATTCCAGTAACATCTCCAAGCAGCTGATGGATTGGAAAAGTTACACCTCTTCACAGTATTATTTTAACTTGCGTAGATGTTTCAAGTTTGGGTTTTTATGTCATTTCACAGCCACATTTTTAGATAAACCCTGTCCACTCTGACAGAGAGTCTATGAACGTTGTCAATGCCCTTTCAAACAGAAACCCTATTCACACCTTTTGCTAAAGTGAACATGCATCAATGGAAAGATTATTTAAAATTATTTATAGGCATTTATGGTAAGTTTACAGCTTATGTTATTTACTGATCATTTTAAGCATGTATATATATATCATAAGAAAATAATGCATCATTTTTAATTGCCATTTCAATCTAACACTTAGCAACAACAAGCATTCCGGCTCTGTGTGTGATGAGTTTGTTTTTTCATGTTAAAGGAGAATTAACGTTTTTTACAATCTGAGCCTTATTTCGGTAATAAAACAAGTTGTTTTACTCACCCATAGCACTTTGGTGTCATATGGAGCACTTCCAGAGATGTTTTAGATTAGCGATATCCGTAGCGCGAGTTCTCGGGGCATATAATATATGCCGAGCATGTAATATATGCCCCAAGCGGTCTCCAAATAACACAAATTTTAGCATTTTCAAATCATAGAAGCTCGATGTCATAGTCTACACTTTCGTTTGAGTCAAAAGTGGCCTGTAATCTGAGATTTAGCCATTGTTTACAGCTTTGCGTTTAGTGTTTGGGTCCCTGGAGCTGAGAGTGAAATAAGCTGTGACTCCGCACATGCGCACTGGCGTCCTCATCTACTCGAAACTATGGATAAAGTGCTAAAGTTTGTGTTATTTGGAGACCGCTCGGGGCATATATTGTATGCCTCAAGAACTCGCGCTACGGCTATCGCTAATCTAAAACATCTCTGGAAGTGCTCCATATGACACCAAAGTGCTATAGGTGAGTAAAACAACTTGTTTTATTACCGAAATAAGGCTCAGATTGTAAAAAACGTAAATTCTCCTTTACAAACAAACCCCAGAACTAATCAAATGTTTGTTTTAAATAAGGTTTGCTAATGGTAAGTGGGATTCCAGTATGAAAGGGCCAATGACAAACCTATTGAAATTGTAGTTTTGAACATATGCTAAACTAGGACATGGTTTACATTTGTATGAATGTGTTTTCTGGCTATAGTGCTTTTGTCTGATAATTCCATCTTAAAGGGCCCAATATTATCCTCTTGTTTTCTGAGCTATGATCTAATGTTGTTTCCTCATCACAAACAGTCCTACAGTTGTTGTTCACACATGTTTAACACACAAACCCTGCATATTTAGACTGACTTCTTTTCTCAAAACACTCTGTTCCACCTTGTGATGTCATGTGGTAATACAGGAAAGGCTCCACTGTGTTTTTAAACTCCATACACCTTCACTAGAATCATGAATAATTTCTGCCCTGGGATCACAAATCTCTACAGAACAAAATGTAGAAGGAGCTGTTAAAGGAAAATTAACGTTGTTTTTTTTTTACAATCTGAGCCTTCTTTCGGCAATAAAACAAGTAGTTTTACTCACCCATAGCAGTTTGGTGTCAATTGGAGCAGTATCGCAGAACTTATGTTGAGCCGTTCTGTTCTACCAATGATCCTGTATCCGTTAGCGTGAGTGCTCGGGGCACTGATTTGCGGTGTCCAAATAACACAAACTTTAGCACTTTTCAAATCACAGAAGATCGCTGTGTCAGGGTAGACTTTTAGTAGATTCCAAAACGGCCTGAAACCCGATATCGCAACAGAAAAGTAAAGTTCAGAGCGGTGTTAGCTTCTTTCGGACTAGCAGTGTTTACAAAACAGCTGAGTTCACGCATGCGCACTGTCCTCTCTGATGACGTCATCAAATGAAACTATAGCTGGATATCGGGTTTCAGGCCGTTTTGGAATCCACTAAAAGTCTAACCTGACACAGCGATCTTCTGTGATTTGAAAAGAAGTTTGTGTTATTTGGACACCGCAAAGTAATGCCCCGAGCACTCACGCTAACGGATACGGGATCATTGGTAGAACAGAACGGCTCAACATGACTTCTGCGATGCTGCTCCAATTGACACCAAACTGCTATGGGTGAGTAAAACTACTTGTTTTATTGCCGAAAGAAGGCTCAGATTGTAAAAAAAAACGTTAATTTTCCTTTAACTTGAAAACAACATGACATCACAAGGTGGAACAAAGCATTAAAAGCTCGGGATATGTAGACAGTCTTATAATAAAGGATTACTTAAACATGTGTGAATGAAACAACACAACTCCAGGTCTGTTTTTGAGGAGGTCACAACATTATGACACGACAAAGCTCACAAGAGTCCATTTGTTTAATACATAAAGATATTTAACATTCTGAGCACATTTCTCTGTATTATTTGTGTTAATGTTGCCCATCCCTACCCTGGAGCTAACAAAGTACCATCACTCAGCCCTCAGTATGTGCACACATCCCAGCGTGATGCTTCCACTGCTCCTCCCACTAACACAACACACAAGAGCATTGGTTTCTGTTGCGTTTGTCTGCCAGGATCGTATGAACTTTGATTTACCGTTTTTACTGTGAGCGTTTTCTAAAGCTGAACCCTAAATGTTGTGGTATGCGTCTGTGTAATGTACCAGTGTTTTATCCATAAGCCTTTGCTTCGCTATGGAAACAAAGCCTTAACATGTAAAGGGCTAATACTGTAGATTAAAGTCTGACTAAAGAGCGTGGTGAGTGTGCGTGCTTCCATACAAATGTTGTGTATCTGGAGATTGGGATTTCACTGCCATTCTCAGAAGTTATGATTTATTTTTATGCACTTGAACTTTATGAACTTTAAGGAACCTTTTTGTTTAAAATCAAACACCTAAACAGGACAAGGAACGCTCGTATTGATCACAGGCTCCTGAAAATGTGTTGTTTAAATCCATTTTGTATTTTTTCTTGACATTTCAGACAAACATTTTTGGCACTGTTTGCTAATGTGTGCCTTTTGTCACCATGGAAACTGCTGAACATTCCACCATAGAGATACATGCGTAACATTCTCTGAATGATGTCACTGCAAAGTATCAGTTGGTGGTTTTCAGATTGTAGAATGTGATAATGTCATACTCGTACATAGAGTGGGAGCCGAGAGACAGTCTTACAACACAAATCTGCTTTAGAATCATACTGATTTTAGCTGCCTTTCACCTTTTTTAAATATTAGACAGAAACCTATTGATACTTAATTAGGTGCGTGTGTGTGTGTTTTGTTTCTTTGCATATGTGTCCCTGGTCGTTTCTGACAGTGTAGGGCATGCTGCTGACCAGCCCCCCTGCTGTGCAGCTCTGTCACCTCCATACATCTGCTTCATGTATGCTCGTTTAGGATTAGGACTTCAGAGAAGTATCATTTGGTGGTTTTCAGACTATAGACTAATTTTTCTTATGTGCCTAAGAAAAATCCAAACAGAAAAATGTGTTTACTGTGATTTAAATGAGCAACAATACACCACAATATCTGCAGGTTAACATGTGACCTGCCCCCATTTCACTACAGCGATACAGGAGGATGGGAGGGCATCTGACACATACAGGAGGATGGGAGGGCATCTGACACACAGCGATACAGGAGGATGGGAGGGCATCTGACACGTGGGAATATAGGAGGATGGGAGGGCATCTGACGCACAGCGATACAGGAGGATGGGAGGGCATCTGGCACACAGGGGTACAGGAGGATGGGAGGGCATCTGACGCACAGCGATACAGGAGGATGGGAGGGCATCTGACACAGCGATATAGGAGGATGGGAGGGCATCTGGCACACAGCGATACAGGAGGATGGGAGGGCATCTGACGCACAGCGATACAGGAGGATGGGAGGGCATCTGACACAGCGATACAGG
This sequence comes from Paratrypauchen microcephalus, assembly GCA_036785185.1. Lineage (NCBI taxonomy): Eukaryota > Metazoa > Chordata > Actinopteri > Gobiiformes > Gobiidae > Paratrypauchen > Paratrypauchen microcephalus. Next base: position 1,134,592 of record JAVJIX010000241.1, on the reverse strand, counting down.
AGGATGGGAGGGCATCTGGCACACAGCGATATAGGAGGATGGGAGGGCATCTGACACACAGCGATACAGGAGGATGGGAGGGCATCTGACACAGTGATACAGGAGGATGTGAGGGCATCTGACATGGATACAGGAGGATGGGAGGGCATCTGACACACAGCGATACAGGAGGATGGGAGGGCATCTGACACATGGATACAGGAGGATGGGAGGGCATCTGACACACAGCGATACAGGAGGATGGGAGGGCATCTGACACATGGATACAGGAGGATGGGAGGGCATCTGACACACAGCGATACAGGAGGATGGGAGGGCATCTGACACACAGCGATACAGGAGGATGGGAGGGCATCTGACACATGGATATAGGAGGATGGGAGGGCATCTGACACATGGATACAGGAGGATGGGAGGGCATCTGGCACACAGGGGTACAGGAGGATGGGAGGGCATCTGACACACAGCGATACAGGAGGATGGGAGGGCATCTGACACAGCGATACAGGAGGATGGGAGGGCATCTGACACATGGATACAGGAGAATGGGAGGGCATCTGACACACAGCGATACAGGAGGATGGGAGGGCATCTGACACATGGATATAGGAGGATGGGAGGGCATCTGGCACACAGGGATACAGGAGGATGGGAGGGCATCCGACACATAGGAATATAGGAGGGTGGGAGGGCATCTGGCACACAGCGATACAGGAGGATGGGAGGGCATCTGACACAGGAATATAGGAGGATGGGAGGGCATCTGGCACACAGCGATACAGGAGGATGGGAGGGCATCTGACACAGGAATATAGGAGGATGGGAGGGCATCTGGCACACAGGGATACAGGAGGATGGGAGGGCATCTGACACAGGGATACAGGAGGATGGGAGGGCATCTGACACATGGATATAGGAGGATGGGAGGGCATCTGGCACACAGGGATACAGGAGGATGGGAGGGCATCTGACACATGGATATAGGAGGATGGGAGGGCATCTGACCCTGGGACACAGGAGTTATCCATGTTGCACATTATGACTGTCTCTGTGTGCAGTTTGTCTGAGGCCTTTATTGTGAAGGAGCCTCACTTCCTGTCCCGTCCTGGAGTCTGGTCTGATCCTTCTGAGCTGGACTGGGACAGTACTATTCCCTGCATCTTCAAAGAGATTTGCTGACCCCTTCGTCTCCATGGAAATGCCCTGACCCATCCGTAACAATTGATATCTCCTGAAACACATTTGTCTCTATGGAAACCAGCTGACTCCTGCATCTTTATGGAAACCTAACTCCTTCATCTCCATGGAGATCTCCTGTGACACACTTTTTCTCCACGGAAAGCTACTTCCTCCTGCGTCTCGTTGGATACCTTCTGACCCCTTCATCTCCATCTAGACCTGACTCCTTTTTCCTTAGAAACCTGCTGCCCAGTCCTGCGCCCCCTGCAGGACAAGAGCATGCTGCACTTTACCAAGCCACTGTGAAAAGTAAATAAAGAGCCATACCACTGTCTGAGGAGTGCTTCTTGTAGGTGTAACTTTTTTATTTTCTTCCATTTTGGGCCAATCTCCAACCACGTCCAACCAAAGTGTTCCAGAAATGGTCCAATCAAGAAATGATCATTAGGCCTATAACATTTTAACCTTACATTTGAATATTTATTTAGGTGAGGCGAGAGGGAAGGCCACGTCAGGGGAGGAACCAGGTGAGTGGGAGGGGCCAGGTGAGGAGAGGGGTAGAAATGATGGGGAAGGGTAGAAGGGAAAAGGGTTCTGAACCGACATCTACTGGTGGAAAAAAATCTAATAAACTGATTGATTTATTGTCACCGAATGATGAAAACAAACAATGAAATTAAAATGAAACAATGACCCCTTCCCCCCACCATCCTCTCACTTCTCTGTGATTATTCAACAAATTCTCACTCCAGGTCACACAGGGTTAAAAAGGTCACACAGACATTTTTCAGTAATAAAAACTGATCGAAAAGTCTTATTACATCATAGTCGTGGTTGTGGGTGGACTTCACTGCGGTCACTCACACTGGCTTAAAGTCAGTGGTGAAAGTAAAGCGGTGCGCACCGGAACGCAGCACCGGTATAAAATTCACAGCCGGTACGCAGCACCGCTAAGAGAATATGGTTAATGGTGGCCAAAACCCACATTTGAAAAAAAAGTAAGGTGCGCTATTTAAGTAGAAAACACAAACAACCACACTATGCCATTGGAGAATAACTGAAAGCTACCTGAAACTCTCGTGCAGAGATATCTGCAGTCTGTTAAGCAAGGACTGTCAAAACTTATCTGACTGTAGCCGTGAAAGTCGCCTAAACCATTGCGAGGCGGTGCTGTGCACTGGTAGAAGATTTAAGGCCGGTTTATGCTGCTTTTTTCCACATACAGTAGGCCTAGGTAGGCAGCACCATTTAAGTAGGCCCACAAAAATATGAAATAATTACGGGTAAAACAAGTGTTTGTTTTTTTTAAAGGTCCCATGGCATGAAATTTTCACTTTCTGAGGTTTTTGAACGTTAATGTGAGCTCCCCTACCCTGTTTAGGCCCCCCCCCCCCCATGGCTAAAAGTGGCAAAATGTCTAAACTGAGCATTTGCGGTCCTTTTCTGCGTTACACAAAACCAGTGTTGAAACGGGCGAGTTCGGACAAGGCACCTTTTTGACGTCAGATCGGCAAATGCAGCTCCAGCCCCTCCCTCTGTCTCCGCTCAGCGTCCCTGTATATCCCGCCCATAGAGTTTGGACTGTGAATGCGCTACAATGCAAAATGCGTTTTTTTATTTGCCTGGAGCCACGTCCGAGTGTTTCTAGGCTCGCCAGTCCCTTACCCGACCCTCTGGACCTCTGAAATACCAGTGGTTTAATTTTATTTTCTGTGTAAATATGCTTTTTTTCATTGCAAAGTCTCTCATCTGTCTCTCACGGAAGTGCTTCGAGCGGGGGAAACCCGCCCTCCCCCCCCGCTCCTCAGCCAATCTCTCTGTCCTTCTCATTTGCAGTGAAGAAGCAACACTCAGAATAAAGCATTTTAGAGACATATCTAGCCTCATGAAGACTGTCAGAGTCATATCTCATGCAGTGAGTGTTGATTTTGAAGAAGGATTCATTTACAGTATTAGGGAACCATTAAGGAGCCATATAAAAGCATCAAGAAGTACCATGTCATGGGACCTTTAAAAAATGGTAAAGTGATGCACTGGACATTATAGCACCAGTAAGAAATGAAAACTACTTTCACCACTGCTTAGAGTACATGACAAACACAGAGTGGAGGAGGGCTTTGCTGTGTGTGCTCTGTCCTCTCTGATCACACTGTCCAACACACACGGGGGGAGCCAGGAGCAGGACCATCAGCACGATCTACAGCGTTAATAAGTGCAGTAAAAGGTTCCAAATCTTTAATTTTAATTTTAGAAAAGTTATCAACATAATGATGCCACTGTGTGGCTGGAGTGCCTCATATCCACATCAAATTCACTAGGAGAAGCCCACACACACTGACCAAGACCTGTTTTGATTCACACCACCCACTGCAGCACAAACTTGTTATTTGGACATTATGACACAGGGCCCAAGTGGTTTCTTCAAGCACAGAGGGAAAGGAGAAAGCCCTCTCTGGTGTGGAGATCCAAAATGGACTTTAAATAGAACTAAGACAGCTAAAGAACAGGACAAAAGAAAATCAGAACCCAGGAGAAGGGGTGTAACTATTCCGTACCTGGCTGGTGTTTCTGAAAAACTACAGAAGATTTTCATTTCATTTTTTACATGAAATCCCAGTCTATTTCATACCCACAAACACCCACAAAGACAGAAACTGGTCCACCCAAAGAACAAAACACCGAGACACAAACAAAGCAATGTGGTCTACTCCATTTAGTGTAGTGAAGACTGCAGTGAGCGCTACATTGGAGAAACAAAACAGCCACTTCACAAGAGGATGTACCAACACAGACGAGAGAGTCAGAGTGGACCTTCATCTGCCGTACATCTCCACCTAAAAGCCACGGGCCACTCCTTTGAAGACAGTGAGGTTCAGATCTTGGCCAGAGAAAAGAACTGGTTTGAGAGGGGAGTTAAAGAGGCTATTTTTGTCAAGAAAGAGAATCCTTCCTAGAACAGAAATGGAGGTCTCAGACATCATTTGTCTCCCATCTATAACTCTATCCTCAAACCTAAATCAAAACAAACAAAGAAAACAATAGTGTTAGCCAGGTGAGGTCCAGAGGTGTGAAAACACCCATTATGGCCCTGAATGGTTCTGCTAACAAGATCCCACACTGTCATATTCAACAGGCCTAGCTAACTAAGCCTAAACTGTAAACAAATAGGTGTGGTAGTTTCAGTGTAGTTAGCACCCCCACCAGTGTGAAGAAGCAGTTTGGATGAGCTGCCAAATGTGTTCGCCCAAAATAACTTTTGTCCAGTTGACAAATTGAATTTCTCCTTTGTCATGGATTCTTCCTGAATGACTAAGGGATTTTACACACATTCAGTAAAGATGAGCAATTTCAGAGTGAATCATCCAAATGATTTTAGTGAAGGTGTATGGAGTATTTAATGGTGTATTTAAAAATACAGTGGAGCACTTCCTGTATTACCACATGACATCACAAGGTAGAACAGATAATTTTGATCTTTGGAGACAGACTAATAATAAATGGTTACTCAAACATGTGTGAATGAAACAAAACACATCTCCAGGCCTGTTTTTGAGCTCATAAGAGTCACTGTTCTTCAAGTGAAGTTTGTGGACTCACCTCAGTACAAATATTTTGTATAAGCAGGGAGAGTGTGGTTATCATGCTAGTTGCTGTTAGCTAAAAGTTGTGAAAGTGCCTATAAATTAATCGCAGTGAATAATTAGGATGCTCAGAATGGATAAGGTAAGTAAGGAACCAGTGCAAACTGTTTAAACTACTACACTAGTTCTGTTTCTGTCGTTTTTAAGACAGTAAAACAGAGACGGGTACAGTACCTTCAATTGGCAGCACGGTGGCTGAGTGGGTAGCGCTCATGCTTCACTGCAAGAAAGTTCCGGGTTCGATCCCGGGTCGCCCAGGCCTTTCTGTGTGGAGTTTGCATGCGTGGTCTGGGTTCGATCCCCGCATCGCCTTTCCGTGTCTGGGCACTCCAGTTTCCCCTATCAACCCAAAACATGCGCCATAGGTAAAATCCTCCAGCTGAGGTCCTGCCAAAGCAAGAAGATCATGGAGATGGTCCCCGGGCGCAGTAATGTGCTGCCCACTGCTCCTGATAACAGGATGGGTTAAATGCAGAGAAGAATTTCTCCAGTGTGAGATCAATAAAGTCACTTCTTCTTATGAATTCAAACTGTCTTCATATTGTATGCACTTCTCTCTCATACGTGTTTGGGTGGTCTTTTTGCTGATGCCATCTCCTGAAGCCTTTTCTCACTCACACATTATATGATACATTCTGATGCACGAATGATCCAAAACACTGGCTTTGGATTTGCACTCTGTAAACGACTGAGGGATTCTTCACACATCTTTGTAAATGAGCACTCTTCATCCACAGAATGTGTTCACTGGTGCATTCTCAGAGTGACCAGCAGAGGGGAGCAGATAGACATCTGTGTAACGTTTACACAGTAATATTTACATGCAGAGTCGGCTCGTGCCATGTTTATTTACACAGTCATACACCATGAACACTCATATCATGTGTAGTCTCACCTTCACATTAAACCAAAGCTGTTTTCATGTCACTGTTTTGGACTTTCACAGAATCCATTCACTCTACATCAGGATGATTCCATGGAAACAGAAAGTTAAAGCCGTACTTCAGTACATTCTCAATGGAGATTATGCATTTTATGTCATACTTCATTTTACTTCATTCATACTTCATGTTTGAAGCACTCGTAAAAGTTTCTGTGTGACTGTGTGTGGGGTAAAAATGTGGAATGTTCTGGATTTACAGCAGAAGCTCTGCCAAAATATTCACAAATGTAAGTTCTTGTATAAAGACCTGGTCTGGTCTGAATACAGAGAGACGAGTTTGAATGAATCGTCAAATGACATTTTTGTGTATCACTTTTTTTTTTTTGTACAAGAATGGAATTTGCCTTTTTTGTTTTTGTGTTTCTTTCAACTGAGCTGATAAGGAAGCTAATTGATAATTTAAGTCATGTTTTGGAAGACAGAGGTGGGATTTAATAAGTTTTCTTCTTCCCACTCCTTTTCGAGCAAAAAGAAAAGACAAATGTATTTGACTGTACAGTGGTACCTCACCTTACGAAATTAATTTGTTCCAGAAGTGGTTTTGTAACGTGAATATTTCGTAAGTTGAGTAGCTATTTCAATGGAAAAAGCCTGATTCGTTCCAAGTTTTTTTTTTTATAGTGTAACTTTTTTTTTATAGTGTAACATTGTGTTCTGCGTAGAGACTGTGGACCCAGGACTAAATGTGGACTACACCAGGTCTAGACCAAGGTCTAAACTTGGACTAAACCTGGACTAAACCAGGATTAGACCAGGTGGATTAAAGCGCCGCGAGACCCGTGCTCAAACCGTGCCTCCTCTAGACCTCCTCTAGACCTCCTCTAGACCTGGTCTAGACCACCGCGGCTCTTGCATGCGTTCGTTCATGCGCTCAGACTGCGTGCGGTCCCCTTCGCTGCTCGCCTCAGCCGTGACTCGAAACGAAACCAGGAAATAGACCCGCGCGCGGCGCTTTAATCCACCTGATCTAGTCCTGGTTTAGTCCAGGTTTAGTCCAGGTTTAGTCCAGGTTTAGTCCAGGTTTAGTCCTGGTCCACTCCTGGTTTAGTCCAGGTCTAGACCTGGACCGTGCCGGGTCATGCTGCGCTATCACACGTGTCAGAGCGCAGTCTTCTCCCCTCTCCTCCTTCCCCCCACACTTCACTATTAATACATTTTGTTGAAAATCTATGAAAGTTTGAGTGTTTAAACGAGAGACAAATGTGAGAAAAGTTTAAATCCAGTCTGAGAAAAGCGTATAATGTGTGTGGCTGAGCGCACATTATTTGAATTTTTGAGATTTCGCGTTTCGTAACTTGAAATTCTTTCGTATCTAGAGACCAAAATTTAACGTGAAGGCGTTTCGTAACTTGAAATTTTCGTTTGTTGGGTCATTCGTAAGGTGAGGTACCACTGTATATTGGTTACCTGTATTTATTTCCTTGTGTTGACCTGCTCAAAATGAATAAATAAATGAATGAATACTGTGGAATATTAAAGCCAACTGAGCTACATTTGGAAACAAGACTCTCCTCCAGACCAAATAAGGGTCAGGCCCACTCACAGTCCAAAGACACGTTTTTCAGTGCTTTAAAAACAACAAAAATGGAAAAAACAAAACAAAAAGCAAACATTCTTTTATTGTCATCTGTTTTTTGGCTAGGTAGATTATAAAGTTTATGAAGAGTCTTGCCTAAGGACACAATGTCAGAGCTGGCTTAGTCATTATCCACATCACCTTCTTTCCAAACAACAACATACTGTGTGTAAAAGCTGCTAACAACTGATTGTCTCTATGGAGATATTTAGCTTTGTCTGGAATGTTCCACAGTGCGGTATTAAGCCTACAGTATCTACCTCCTTAGAGACAAGCAGGTGGAGAACCCCCCCAGAGTTAGATAATGTACTCTGTAATGCTTTTGGACATGTTTAAATTCAAATATCTTGGATTATCCATAGATTCAAATCACATATTCAAAAAGTTAGCAATAATTTCTCATTTCCGTTACATCAGGGACTCATTATCAATTGAGGCAGCAAAATCTTACTTCTTTGCCCTTTTCCTTTCACATATAACATACTGTATCATCAGCTGGTCTAATACATCACCCACAACAATAAAACCCACTGAATCACTCTATAAACAAGCTTTAAAAACACTTGACAAAAACACTACAGATACCACCACTGTCACATTCTGCAGAAATACAAATTAATGACCTGGGACAAACTTATTACATTTAAAAATATCTGTCTAATGTACAAGATTAAACATGGCCCCTTCACTGAATGACTTTGTTAGTTTTAGATCAAGTGAAGGCAGAGTGACCAGAGCAGCAGTGACCAGAGGAGCAGTGACCAGAGGAGAAGTGACCAGAGGAGCAGTGACCAGAGGAGCAGTGCCCAGAGCAGCAGTGACCAGAGGAGCAGTGACCAGAGGAGAAGTGACCAGAGCAGCAGTGACCAGAGGAGCAGTGACCAGAGGAGAAGTGACCAGAGCAGCAGTGACCAGAGGAGCAGTGACCAGAGGAGCAGTGACCAGAGGAGCAGTGACCAGAGCAGCAGTGACCAGAGGAGCAGTGACCACAGGAGCAGTGCCCAGAGCAGCAGTGACCAGAGGAGCAGTGACCAGAGCAGCAGTGACCAGAGGAGCAGTGACCAGAGGAGCAGTGACCACAGGAGCAGTGACCAGAGGAGCAGTGACCAGAGGAGCAGTGACCACAGGAGCAGTGACCACAGGAGCAGTGACCAGAGGAGCAGTGACCAGAGGAGCAGTGACCAGAGGAGCAGTGACCACAGGAGCAGTGACCAGAGGAGCAGTGACCAGAGGAGCAGTGACCAGAGCAGCAGTGACCAGAGGAGCAGTGACAAGAGGAGAAGTGACCAGAGGAGAAGTGACCAGAGCAGCAGTGACCAGAGGAGCAGTGACCAGAGGAGCAGTGACCAGAGGAGAAGTGACCAGAGCAGCAGTGACCAGAGCAGCAGTGACCACAGGAGCAGTGACCAGAGGAGCAGTGACCAGAGGAGCAGTGACCAGAGCAGCAGTGACCAGAGGAGCAGTGACAAGAGGAGAAGTGACTTTGTTAGTTTTAGATCAAGTGACCAGAGCAGCAGTGACCAGAGGAGCAGTGACCAGAGGAGCAGTGACCAGAGGAGCAGTGACCAGAGGAGAAGTGACCAGAGGAGCAGTGACCAGAGGAGCAGTGAGGGAAGACTGCATGATTCCTCATCGAAAAACTGGATTTGGTCAGTCTGTTTTCTCTGTCAGAGCGTCCCATCAGTGGAACTCCATCTCCCTCATTCTGTGCTTTTAAAAAGAATGATAAAAAGTCCTGGTAGTCCTGGTTTAGTCTTGGTTTAGTCCTGCTTTAGTCCTGGTTTAGTCCTAGTTTAATCATTTTTTAGGTCTAGTTTAATCCAGGTTTAGTCTTTGTTTAGTCCTGCTTTAGTCCTGGTTTAGTCCTACTTTAGTCCTGCTTTAGTCCTGGTTTAGTCCTGGTTTAGTCCTAGTTTAATCCTTTTTTGGGTCTAGTTTAATCCTGGTTTAGTCTTTGTTTAGTCCTGCTTTAGTCCTACTTTAGTCCTGGTTTAGTTCTAGTTTAGTTCTAGTTTAGTCCCTTTTTAGGTCTAGTTTAATCCTGTTATCAGGAGCAGTGGGCTGCACATTACTGCACCCGGGGACCATCTCCATGATCTTCTTGCTTCGGCTTGGTGAGGACCTCAGCTGGAGAATCCTCCCACAGGTGGCTCACGTCACAACGGGCCTTGATGTACAGTATCTTCTGCCATGGGGGCTATCAGTGTCTGCGGAAACTGGTCCGCAGCGCTCATCTGTGGGAGCTGGGATCACACGCGGTCAACCCGTCAAGAGCGGGATTCGAACCGCCAACCCCTGGATCACAACTGAGCTACTGCCGCCCCGCCCAATTCTTGTTTAGTCCTGCTTTAGTCCTACTTTACTCTTGCTTTAGTTCTGGTTTAGTCCTGCTTTAGTCCTGGTTTAGTCCTAGTTTAATCCTTTTTTAGGTCTAGTTTAATCCTGGTTTAGTCTTTGTTTAGTCCTGCTTTAGTCCTGCTTTAGTCCTGCTTTAGTCTTGCTTTAGTCCTGCTTTAGTCCTGCTTTAGTCCTGGTTTAGTCCTGGTTTAGTCCTAGTTTAATCCTAATTTAATCCTTTTTTAGGTCTAGTTTAATCCTGGTTTATTCTTTGTTTAGTCCTGCTTTAGTCTTGCTTTAGTCCTGGTTTAGTCCTGGTTTAGTCCTGGTTTAGTTTTAGTTTAGTCCTAGTTTAGTCCTTTTTTAGGTCTAGTTTAATCCTGGTTTAGTCCTTGTTTAGTCCTACTTTAGTCCTGGTTTAGTCCTAGTTTAATCCTTTTTTAGGTCTAGTTTAATCCTGGTTTAGTCCTTGTTTAGTCCTACTTTAGTCCTGCTTTAATCCTGGTTTAGTCCTCGTTTAGTCCTTGTTTAATCCTGGTTTAGTCCTTGTTTAGTCCTTGTTTAGTCCTACTTTAGTCCTGCTTTAATCCTGGTTTAGTCCTCGTTTAGTCCTTGTTTAGTCCTTGTTTAGTCCTGCTTTAGTCCTGCTTTAGTCCTGGTTTAGTCCTTGTTTAATCCTGGTTTAGTCCTTGTTTAGTCCTTGTTTAGTCCTGCTTTAGTCCTGCTTTAGTCCTGGTTTAGTCCTTGTTTAATCCTGGTTTAGTCCTTGTTTAGTCCTTGTTTAGTCCTTGTTTAGTCCTTGTTTAGTCCTGGTTTAGTCCTTGTTTAGTCCTTGTTTAGTCCTTGTTTAGTCCTTGTTTAGTCCTGGTTTAGTCCTGCTTTAGTCCTGGTTTAGTCCTGCTTTAGTCCTGGTTTAGTCCTACTTTAGTCCTGCTTTAGTCCTGCTTTAGTCCTGCTTTAGTTCTGCTTTAATCCTTGTTTAAAAGTGGCTTTTGGAAACGCAAATGTGTGAACACTAAAACCTTTAGTGTATTTCTCTAATGTTATTGTACATTTGTGTAATTTTTAATGTGTAACTTTTTTAATGTATTTTCTTTTAGGATGCCTTTTTGACATCTGGCAAAGGGACTGCCCATGCAAATGAGCTCTTATCAGCTAACTCGGGCACATTTACAGTGTTTTGATGATGATTAATGTGCTTTGTCCCTTTTTCACATAAATAAATAAATATATAAAGAAGACCTATTACAGCTTTAACCATGTTATTATTGCTTCCTTCTCATTTACTCGCTCAAAGTTGTATTCATGTGGTTCATGCAGGAATCATGTATTTTTATCCTTCTGTATCCCAGACTGCTCCGATTGCTCCGATCTGCCCTAGTTTTCACTGGAGCCACAGTGGAGCTCCAGTGGCAAAAACTGTTGTTGTGTCCTTAGGCAAGACACTTCACACACATTGCCTAGTATGAAAGTGTAGTGTGCATGAGTGTTGGTGGGGGTCAGAGGGGCTGGTAGTGCAGATTGGCAGCCCCGCTTATTATTAGTATTAGTATTATTATTATAACAAGCAAATGTTCTCACAGAAGCATTGGATTAGATAGAAGTTAAAACACAACCAGGACCATAGCATTGTTTTTGTAATGTCATTTTCTAGCTGGGCTTCAGATTTTTACATTGATTTTTTTTCCAGCTCGGGCTCCAATAAGCTGCATGAAAATGTATGTTTGAGGTAGCACTACTGACTCATCTTTCATTATTTTCTTTGGGGGACCTTCACTCAAAATTAGAGCTCATTGAGTTCAAATGTTTGACACCGGTCACGGGCTTGTCTGTCCTTGTTTACCGCTTCTGCATTTGCATGCTTTCGCGCTCCAGACACGGTTCTAATTAGTCCGTCAGGGGCTTGTCTGTGACTTGAGCCTGATTAGATGGTACATTGTTACTCTTTAAGTTACTCTTAGTTGAGTAGTAGTTTTCCCAAAACATTTTTTACTCTTACTTGAGTATATTCTTGGACCACCACTTTGTACTTTTACTTGAATAATATTATTTTGAAGTAAAGTTACTCTTACTTGAGCACAATATTTGTCTACTCTTGCGCCTCCTCCTGATGTCATCAGTGGAATTGTTTTGCCTTTGGGCAGTGTTTGTGTAAGACACAGGGCAGTGACTGCTGGGCTCTTTGAAATTTGGAACACTGAGAGCATTTTAATCCATTTTTTTAGGTCTAGTTTAATCCTGGTTTAGTCTTTGCTTAGTCCTGCTTTAGTCCTACTTTAGTCCTGCTTTAGTCTTGCTTTAGTCCTGCTTTAGTCCTACTTTAGTCCTGCTTTAGTCTTGCTTTAGTCCTGGTTTAGTCCTGGTTTAGTCTTTGTTTAGTCCTGCTTTAGTCCTACTTTAGTCCTGCTTTAGTCTTGCTTTAGTCCTGGTTTAGTCCTGGTTTAGTCCTGGTTTAGTCTTTGTTTAGTCCTGCTTTAGTCCTGGTTTAGTCCTGCTTTAGTCCTGCTTTAATCCTGGTTTAGTCCTTGTTTAGTCCTTGTTTAGTCCTGCTTTAGTCCTACTTTAGTCCTGCTTTATTCCTGGTTTAGTCCTTGTTTAGTCCTTGTTTAGTCCTGCTTTAGTCCTACTTTAGTCCTGCTTTAGTCCTGCTTTAGTCCTACTTTAGTTCTGCTTTAATCCTTGTTTAAAAGTGGCTTTTGGAAACACAAATGTGTGAACACTAAAACCTTTAGTGTATTTCTCTAATGTTATTGTACATTTGTGTAATTTTTAATGTGTAACTTTTTAAGTGTATTTTCTTTTAGGATGCCTTTTTGACATCTGGCAAAGGGACTGCCGATGCTAACTCGGGCACTTTTATATTGTTTTGATGTTGATTAATGTGCATTGTCCCTTTTTCAGATAAATAAATATCTGAAATCATGTATTCCATGATTGACCTGTCACTGGCTTAGGGTATGACAAAAAGTGTGGGCATGAAGGTCGTGTACACGATTTGTCCCATGTAGACTATTTGTGCTACATGTGTCTTGCCATAGTAAGATATAGTGTATAAGCAGCCTTGAGGCCCTCTGTGTACTGCCTGCATCTTATTATAAAGCATTTTATCGTGCAAATATCAGGAAATGCACAGCCATCATGCTAGTTGTTGTTTCCATTACTGTGATGGCAAATGGTCATATCACACCACAATAAAAACCCTGATATAGAAAAAGCATGGGCAGGCACTTTGAATGGGTGAATGTCTGTCTGGGCAACCTCTGACCTCAGGACAGAGTGTGTTGTGTGAAGTGGGCGGAACCTGACACAAACTGAACTTTGTGTCTGCAGTCGTGTGCAGTCGTGTGCAGTTTGTACGGCCTGGGCCACAGAAGGTAGGACACACTGTGATCGATCTACTCACATATGTACAAACTATAAACTGTTCTTTTTATGACTTTAGCTAAACATGCTTGTCATGTACTCATGTTTGAATATAACATCAGATGTATGTTTTAATAATGATGGAATCAGACAAAACACTGAAAAGCAAATTTTGGTATCCTCCTTAAATTAATGTACAACGTTTTTTGTTTTGTTTTTTAATATCAAGAACCATGTTTTTACATAGTGTATAAGTGTAGGCTACAAAAAAAATATTTGTAGATTCATTTCAGTAACTGATATTTCAAAGAAATCTGGTGAATACTAAAATGTTCAAACTCATGTTAATTACACGTGACTCTTTTGCTAATGTTCAAGCTTATGTCAGATACTCAGATATTGTCAGATATTCTTAATTAGGATAACATTTCACTCCTACTTAAGTAAAACACTAGAAAAATAATAGTGCACTTACTGAAGCATTTCTGTTCAAACACTTAAGCCACAGTTGAGGCTTCTGAGATGTGAGCTCGTAGAAAGAGACAGCAGAATACAGCTGTAGTGTACAATGTATTATAGACTGCACATGTGTGTACTGTTGGCTTCCTAAACAGTGTGGTTATCATAAACTACAGTCATAGTATACAGTGTATTACGTACTGCACATGTGTGTACTGCTGGCTTTTTAAACAGTGTGGTTATCAGCAGAGAGCAGACAGAGTGCAGAGGAGTGTCTTATCTGGCCCTCACAGACTCTCACTGTACTAACACCGCGCTGTAATGTAGCCAGCCCATGGCCTCACCGGGTCGCTATGGTAATACTATCTCACCATGGTAAGGCTCTGTCACCATGGTAACACTGATTTACAGTAGTAATGCTCTCTTACCATGGTTTCATCTATGTTAGCACAAAGTATTAATATTATGAGCATTAAGAGCATTAATATTATATTAACGCTCTTTCACTGCAGTAACATTCTGTCGCCATAGTAACGCTCTTTTGCCATGGTAACACTCTTTCGACATAGTAATAATAACACTTTGTCACCATGTTGTTGTTGCTGCTGTTGTTACTGTTGCTGTTGTTCCTGTTGTTGTTGCTGTTGTTGTTGCTGCTGTTCCTGTTGCTGCTTTTTTTTTTTTTTTTCCTGGCAGCACGGTGGCTGAGTGGCTAGCACTCATGCTTCATAGCAAGAAGGTTTGGGTTGCCCGGGCCTTTCTGTGCGGAGACTGCATGTTCTCCCTGTGTCTGGGTGGGTTTCCTCCGGGTACTCCGGGTTCCCCCACCAACCCAAACATGCGCCATAGGTAAAATCCTCCAGCTTAGGGCCTGACCAAAGCCTAAATAACAAAACAAAATCATGGGGATGGTCCCCGGGTCAAATATAGAAACAACTTCTCCTGTGCGAGATCAATAAAGGTCAATCTTCTAATCCTTGACCACTGTAGGGCGTTTTGTGTTACAATTTTGTATGAAAAGCACCTTATAAATATTGTTTGATTGTTTGATTGATTGATATTAACACTGGGTCACCATGGTAATGCTTGGTTCCCATAGCAACGATCTGTCACCATAGTAACTCTCACCATAGTAACACTGTATCCTAGGGGTTTCTTGGTGAACATACATTGTTAGAGCCATTTTCTATGTTTTATGTTATTTCTATTTTTCTATGTTATATCTACGTTGCTATGCTCTGCTTTGATGTACTTTGAACTTCTTGATCTTCTACTTTATTCTTTGATCTTTAATCCTTAATCTAGCTTCAGTCAAATTTAAGGGGTAAGCGAACGGTCGTCACGTAGAACACATGTAAGAAGCCAGACGAAGTAGTTGGTAGGAAGCCTAGGACCACATAGAGAGCCTCGAGCCACAGGTTGGCGACGTAGTTGTAAGAAGCCAAGGGCTCAGAAGCTACACAGTCTTTTGACCTCGTACGTAGCAAATAGGGACGTCACGTAGGACGTCGTGTAGGGAAGTTGCAAGCCTTAGAAATTCCTTCTTTTGTTTCCCTTTTGTTCCTTTTTTCCACTCTGTATGACTTTCACTTTAGTAAAGATAGAAAAGACAAACTTTGGATTCAAGACTCTTTATTTTTGTTACGTGCCGCATCGGAAAGAAACTTCGAGAGGCTCAAGGCGAGTGAGTCAGTGTGCTGCTCTCAACATGTGTAACATTCTTTTACCATAGTAACACTATCACCATGGTAACATGCTCTCATCATGTGTAACTTTTTTTTTTTCACTCTCCACATAGTAACACTGTTATTCTGAAATAGTAACCCTTGTTGTCATGGTAATGTAATGCCAGGACTCTGGATGATTTCTAAGCAGTTTGCAGTAAGTCTCTCTCTTATCTGTAATCTATAATTACAGATAAACTTTATGGGCATTTTTGGCTCTAAATTATAAAGCGGGACAAAGTTCTGTCTCCTCTGGAAATAAAAGGAGTTGCTGATAAGTCACAGAATTAAATGAGATGAACGTATGAGCTGCTGCTGTAGAAAAGCTCCATGCCCTGAAGGAGCGTTATATAACCTGTCTTCTGCCTAACTGTTGTTTCACTGTATCTCTTACATTTACGACACACTAAGCCCTGCTCCTCTGTGACCGTGGTGACTAGTTCATTGTTTTACTGCTGGGATAAAAGGAAATAGAAACACAATCTATAATGTTTTAAAGGGCCCATATTATGCTATTTTCTGATCTATGTTATAATGTATTTCCTCATCACAAACAGACCTGGAGTTGTGTTGTGTTTCATCCACACTTTTAACACACAAACAAACAGTATACAGTGGTACCTCACCTTACGAAATTAATTTGTTCCAGAAGTGGTTTCGTAACGTGAATTTTTCGTAAGTTGAGTAGCTATTTCAATGGAAAAGGCCTGATTCGTTCCAAGGCCCCGATCCAAGTTTTTTTTTTATAGTGTAACTTTTTTTATAGTGTAACATTGTGTTCTGCGTAGAGACTGTAGACCCAGGACTAAACGTGGACTATACCAGGTCTAGACCAAGGTCTAAACCTGGACTAAACCTGGACTAAACCAGGACTAGACCAGGTGGATTAAAGCGCCGCGTGCGGGTCTATTTCCTGGTTTCGTTTCGAGTCACAGCTGAGGCGAGCAGCGAGGGGGACCGCACGCAGTCTGAGCGCATGAACGAGACCCGTGCTCAAACCGTGCCTCCTCTAGACCTCCTCTAGACCAGGTCTAGACCAGGTCTAGACCACCGCGGCTCTTGCATGCGTTCGTTCATGCGTTCGTTCATAGTCCTGGTTTAGTCCAGGTTTAGTCCTGGTCCAGTCCTGGTTTAGTCCAGGTCTAGACCTGCTGTCAGCCCCGCGCCGGGTCATGCTGCGCTATCACACGTGTCAGAGCGCAGTCTTCTCCCCCCTCCTCCTTCCCCCCCACACTTCACTATTAATAGTGTTTAAACGAGAGACAAATGTGAGAAAAGTTTAACTCCAGTCTGAGAAAAGCGTATAATGTGTGTGGCTGAGCGCGCATTATTAGAATTTTTGAGATTTCGCGTTTCGTAACTTGAATTTTCTTTCGTATCTAGAGACCAAAATTTACCGTGAAGGCGTTTCGTAACTTGAAATTTTCGTTTGCTGGGTCATTCGTAAGGTGAGATACCACTGTATTTAGGTTGAGCTCTTTTCTCATATGGAAAACACTCTTGTTTCCCCTTGTGATGTCATTGGTAATACAGGAAGTGCTCTGCTGTGTTTTTAAACTCCGCACACCTTCACTAGAATCATTTGGACGATTTCAGACCCAGACTTGCCAATCTCTATTGAACTAAAGGTTAAATGAGCTGCTAACTTGAAAACTACAACTACATGATGACATCACGAGGTGGAGCAGAGTATTTTGAGCTTTGGAGATGTAGACAAACTAATAATAAAGTGTTACTCAAACGATACAAAACACAACTCTGGATTTGGTTTTGAGGAGGTACAGCTCACAAGAGTCAATTTTTGTGTAATATAGGAGCTTTAAATGTGCATTGTCTTTCCTGGGTGTAGGGTCTGCCACCCGCTTGTGTTTATGTTTATGTTTCTGCTTAATCTTCCATGGTATGGCATTATACTTATCTCCATGGAGACAAGTAGGTTATGCTGTCAAGTATAGGCATATCAGTGGAGAGGAGGCCATGCCCACAGTAAAAAAGCAAACATGTTTCTAAGAGATTTATCAACAGTATATTTTTAATGCCATACTGTGGAATCTTACAAGCAAAGCAATGGTAGATGATAAATTCTCCATTAGAAAAGTTGCCCCTTTAAAATCACCTTCCACCCAATAAAATACTTGGTGCTGCAATGACATATGGCTTGCTGCTCACGGAGTTTTAGGTTGTGAAAATGTTCCAGATTGAGTTGCCCGTAGCAGTGTGTGTGTGTGTGTGTGTGCGTGTGTGCGTGTGTGCGTGTGTGTGTGTGTGTGTGTGTGTGTGTGTGTATTCTGGGCACACATGACTTCTCCTGTTGGCAGCAGGCCCATGTTCTTTCCCAAACTGACAGAAACACACTTCACATAATAACACTGACCTGTCATCTGTTTCCATAGCAACCTGCTCTTGCAGGTCTATCTTTGCTCCGTTTCCACAGTTACGCTAGAGTTCTTTGGATTAAAACATTTAAACCTTTTAAACAGTGGCTGCAGTTACATGCACACTAAATCAGATTTTTTAAGTTAAAATGACATGAAAACTGCAACATCAGCTGATTTCTTGCTAATCAGGCCCCCTCTGATCACTGATTAGATATTGTAGTTTACATGTTATTTAAGTAATTTTAAAGCTCCAGAAATCAGATAATAATAGATATTTGTGTGCATAGAAACACTGCTATTGTGTGGACCATCATCTGAAGGGAAATGGCAGCCCACATAATGAAAGGATGATCAAATCAGCATTCTGTGATGGAGAGAGCCCTTAAAGGGCTTTTTAAAATGTTAATCTGTATGGGTTTCCTTCTAAAAGTTCCGTGTGTTGACACCGGCTTACCTCTGACAGTCTCAGCTGATCCCGGTTCGGCTCGCTTTCTGGAGCCCACGTAAGTCCGGTAACTTCCCTGGAACATGAAATAAAGCTTGTTTTTCTTCTCAAAACAAAACATTTGTTAGAAAGGTGATATATTTGCGTCCGAAACAGTTGTCCACGAAACATCCAGCAGCGTATTTCGCATTTGCGTATTGTCTCTCTCCACTCGTATCACTACGCCCATGTTAACTCTATCAGCCTGTTCACCTTCAGCGGATGTCTACGCCGAAGTTTACAAGTGAACAGGCTGATAGAGTTAACATGGGCGTAGTGATACGAGTGGAGAGAGACAATACGCGAATGTGAAATACGCTGCTGGATGTTTCGTAGACAACTGTTTCAGACGCAAATATATCACCTTTCTAACAAATGTTTTGTTTTGAGAAGAAAAACAACCTTTATTTCATGTTCCAGGGAAGTTACCGGACCTACTTAGGTGGGTTCCAGAAAGCGAGCCGAACCGGGATCAGCTGAGACTGTCAGAGGTAAGCCGGTGTCAACACACGGAACTTTTAGAAGGAAACCCATACAGGTTAACATTTTAAAAAAATAAACGCGCTATCCCTTTAAAATATCAAATGTCTTTAAAGCAGGCTCTGATCAAATATCAATGGAAATGGCATTATTTTCCATCTTACTATTGCCTTAGTCGCCTTCATTCTTGAATTTGTTTACAGACTTTTAAAAGGCCTATTTGTGGGTTTGTGATGACTTCACAACATTATATATTACCCACCTCCTAACTTAAATCCTGCCTGTACTGAATGTATTGATTGATTGTTTGATTCTCTCCTTCAGAAACAACATTAGGTTGATCTGAGCAGTGTGCACCTGTTTACTCCGGTCCACAGCCTTAGTCCAGAGCATCTCCTATGGACAGCACCCCTCGGCGCTGGGTGCTTCGGCCCCTGTCTCCCTCTCTGCAGCCCTCAGACCTGCGCTCCATCTCTTCCCCTCAGGAGGATGAGGTCTTCTACAGTAACATCGTTGCAGTGGACAGCCAGTCCTCAGGATATGTGCAAGGTGAGCAGAGTGGAGTAGAGCTGATAAACATTTGTTCCTACTTAAATTGTTTTGTAATCATACACAAGGTTTTTGATAATCCTCGATAACTGAAATAAGCTAATTTTTCTAACGACTTTTTCAGTGAGTTTACACACTCTGTTAGTAGCTGTCATAAATAAGATCAGATAAGACTTTATTGATCTCACACAGGAGAAATTCACTTGCCACATTAACTCCAGGCAGTTTAATGTAAAGAAAGTTAGAACAAAAAAGTGCATGCAGACAAGATAAGTAATAATAAAATAAGTAAATAGGAGAATATAGAAAAAAAATTGCACGTTTGTACTATGTGTTGTACTAGTGGAGTTATACAGTCTGATGGCGGTGAGGATGAAGGATCTGCGGTAGCGCTCCTTCTTGCACTGGGGGTGTCAGTCGGCTGCTGAAGGAGCTGCTCAGCTCCTCTACAGTCCGGTGCAGAGGGTGAGAGGTGTCGTCCATCATGGATATAAGTTTGGCCAGTACCCTCCTCTCAGCCACCTCCTCTACAGAGTCCAGAGGACAGCCCAGGACAGAGCTGGCCCTCCTGACCAGCTTATTAAGTCTCTTCCTGTCCCGCTCTGTGCTGCTCGGGGCCCAGCAGACGACAGCGTAGAGGAGAGCAGAGGCCACCACAGAGTCATAAAAAGTGTTGAGCAGAGGCCTGCACACTCCAAAGGACCTCAGTCTCCTCAGGAGGTGGAGGCAACTTTGGCCCTTCTTGTACAGGGCGTCGGTGTTGTGGGACCAGTCCAGTTTATTGTTGAGGTGAACACCCAGGTACTTGAAACTGTCCACAGTCTCTATGTCCTGCCCCTGGATGTTCACCGATGAGTGAGGTAGTGGTCTCCTCCTGTCGATCACCAGCTCCTTTGTCTTACTGGTGCTCAGGCTCAGTCCACAAAGTCTCTGATGACCGAGCAGTACTCCAGCTCGTTCCCCTCAGACACACAGCCCACAATGGCCGAGTCGTCGGAGAACTTCTGAAGATGGCAGCTGTCCGTGTTGTATGTGAAGTCCGAGGTGTAGATGGTGA
Organism: Paratrypauchen microcephalus; assembly: GCA_036785185.1. Taxonomy (NCBI): domain Eukaryota; kingdom Metazoa; phylum Chordata; class Actinopteri; order Gobiiformes; family Gobiidae; genus Paratrypauchen; species Paratrypauchen microcephalus. The sequence continues at coordinate 1,114,422 of JAVJIX010000241.1, read as the reverse complement.
AGAGGAAGGGTGAAAGGACAGTTCCCTGGGGGGCCCCGGTGCTGCAGACTACCACCTCTGACTCACAGCCGCGCAGCTGCACGTACTGTGGACGGTCAGTGAGGTAGTCGATGGTCCAGGCAGTGAGATGTCCATCAACTCCCGCGTCCTCCAGCTTCCCCCGCAGCAGCGCCGGCCTGATGGTGTTGAAGGCGCTGGAGAAGTCAAAGAACATGACTCTCACAGTGGTCTCGAGTTGGGTGAGCAAACTGCAGCGGGTCCAAGGTGGGGCTCAACACAGAGCGGTGGTGGCTGAGGAGCACCCTCTCCATGGTCTTCTTGAGGTGTAAATGTTCATTACTTCATGCTTTTTCTTTTTTGGTAAGGCCAGACTTGCACACCATCAGATCTCTGAATTCCTATTATAAACGTATCTCTTATCCAATATGGCTGTACCCAATCACCTGATATATGTGAAATGCAGTTTTACAATAATATGAATGTAACAAGTATTTTTTTCATTTCCATCTACTTCTTTTCCTTTCTTTCCTTTTTACCCTCTGTTATATATTATATATTATATTTGATGAGTGAGCCACCATACCCAAAACAGTTTCCCTTGTGGATCAATAAAGTTTGTTTAAGTCTACGTCAAGTCCAAACTCTGGCCCAAACCACAGACTTTTACAGACAGAGGACTGGCTGTAGAATTCCCCAATAACAAAGTACAAGCAAATAACAAGCTGATGTTTAACTGAATCTTTACCTACTGCCCAGTCCTATTTATAGTATAATCTGTGTATGTCCTTCTACAGGTGACAGTGAGTCATGGCCGGGCATGATGGTGACCGCTCGGCAGGTGTCTCTGCCTCAGGACGGAAGCAGCTCTAGTGATGAGCTTCCCATCAGCCCCTGCAGCAGCACCCACAGCTCCCACAATGGCTTCTACTCTTTTGTGGAAGACCCCCTAAGCCCTCAGGCCGAACAGAACGAAGCCTGGATGGTCTCGCCTCAACGGCAATCACACCTCACCACTTTGAAACAGGAGAACATCTACAAACTCCAGACCTACAGCAGCCACAAAAAAAACAGGAGTTTATTCCAAGATGACACTGATTCACAGTACGAAATCACCCCGAGGTACGGCTACAAGGTGGTCGGAGAAGAGGAAGAGAAGCAACTTCGGAAAGAGATCATTCGCGATCAAGCACCAAAGAAAAGTCCTGTGGCTGAGAAAGTATTAGACAGTCTAACGAATGATACAAGCAGACTGATCGAGGGCTTTAGTATTAGCTTTAGCCATATTAGCCCTAAACCAAAACCGACAATCGAATCTGATGCCATAGACGAAGAGCAGATTAATTTTAATGCCGCAAGGACGCGGTTTGTTAAAATGGAGCAAAATAAGTTAGACCCCATCATACGGCCACGCAAAATTCAAGTGAAGACATCACCTAAGCTAAAACAAGATGCTACAGTGCTAGACAAGGAAGTAAGGATAGAGGAGTTAGTGTTCAAACAAAGCGTGGAAGATGCTGTTGATGCAGAAGTGAAGGAGGATCAAAGTAGCCATAGTCAACAAAGCAGCTATTTGGAAGATTCAAATGGACTTTCACTAAATGTTAGCTATAGCAGCATTGACAGGCTAGCCCATGAACAAAACCAAACAGTAAATAACACATTCCAGTTTAATGTAGAGCCTGAGACGCCGATTGAACGGGAGATACGTATTGCTCAAGAACGTGAGGAGAACTTGCGTAGATCCAGAGGCCTGCAGAGTAGCGTTAGTGAAATGGTCGAAATCAAAACCAAAAGATTGCAGTTGCCGATGCCGCTGACACCTTCGCGGGCCAAAGAGAAGGGTAAAACAACTTTTATCTTCCCAGAAATCCAAAGAAAGGAAGAAGCAATCAAGCAAGATGCTGTCACACAAGAGTTAGCAGGTCCAAGGCTCGAGCAAGCTAATAGTTATGAAATTCTGCAGTCCAATGCTAATGAGGATAGAGCAAGTTTCATCTTCCAGGAAATCCAAAGAAAGGAAGAGGCAATCAAGCAAGATGGCGTAACACGAGGGTTTGTGCGGGCTAATAGTTATGACATCCTGCAATCCAAAGCTAACGCTAACGAGGGTAATGGTATACCGGCCAACCAGAAATATGTAGTAACCAATGCATTTGAGGAGAAAGCAAAGTTGGATGTTGTTGACTATGCCTTACAAAAGCAAAATTACACCGGTCAAGATGGAAGCAAAACTGATGATCGACAAATTTATACCAAGCAAGTTCACGAGTATACTGAAGCATATCTGCCGAGAGAAAGGCGAGTAGAAAGATACAGCTGCACAATGCAAAATGATCAGGTACTAACAAGAAATGGGGAACTAGAAGGATTTAAAAGCTTTGAAGAAAGATGGCAAAATCAAAATGGAGACAAAATGGAAAATGCTTTTAAAAGCATTAGCACAGAAAGGTCTGGAGTCCATTTCTTCAGCAAAGATGTCTTACCGCGTTGTCCTCACAAACATCCAGAAGATTCAGATCCAACTAAGCAGGAGCAGAGGTGGGACAGTCCCAGGAGTTGCAGTCCCCAGACCCCAGCATGGAGGGACAGCCTGGGGAGAACAGGTCTGCACTCCAGAGGGCAGGGGGGGTCCTTGTTCATTGAGAGAGACATCGAGGAGGCACTGAGGCGGGAAAAGGAGCTAAGGGAGCAGAGGGAGGCTCGGGTCAGACAGGTTTACTCCCCACCGACGCTGGCAGACAAGATGGCTACTACACAGTTCTACCCGCAGATCAAGACAGGTGAGACAGGCAATTTTAGTTATTCATTGTGAGTTGATTTTGATTGCTCTGAATGTTGCCTATGGAGGGAGCATACAACATAATCCAGTTTTCCACATAAAACTGACAGCCAGGTGATTCAATAGAGTATCCTTTCCCTTTGTAGGCTATACATTATTATAGAGGTGAATTTTCCCTTTCTTATATGAGGGTCCACCACCCACTTGTCTCCATGGAAAGGTTTCTGCTTTGCTTTGAATTTTCCATAATGTGTCATTAAACGTATCAATCTTTCTACAATTTGTGTATACAAAGGTGTTCTCTTTGAAAATGGTGCGATGGTATTTGCGTCAGGTTTACAAGTCTATGGGTAATGCTAATCCAATGTTTGTGCAGCGTGTTTCAAGTGTTTTGATGGGGACAAATCTGAACTATTGGTGAAATTCACTGTGCATTTTTCAGGCTCTGTCCCCAAATGCAAAGGTGTCCAAGTAGAAGTGTTCATCGCAATGTTGATGATGTGGTCTGAAAGTCTCAAGCAGCCTCATGCAAAAGTAATAACATAGGCAAAAGTAACATATCTGTAAATACAAACAGATGATGGATCCTCCATCCTAAAAGTTATGTAATGCATCTTTAAGTAAAAACAATGAAATGGCAAAGATGCCATAGATTTTCCTTAAAGATATGAACAAGAGATGCTAAGAGATAAGCATCCCGGTTTGGTAAGATATGCAGATGTCCATTTATAGCTACAAAAAGAGAATCTGACCTACAGGCTGAATCAGAAGTGAACTCTAAGACTAACATTATTTAATTTCAATAGCTGTTATAAATGAGAATGATCTGCTAAATGGTTGAACCTTGAGATTAGAAAGTTGCCAAAACATCTCCTAACATAGACATAATCAGGACTCCATCTGCTATAAACAAGAATGGTTTCGTTTGAGCTAGTCATACTGTGATACAAATACTTCCTTATGACATTCTTTCCATTGTGTTATATTGGGACCCAAGTCCACAAATGACTGTTTTATTATCATCAGCTCTGGCCCACAGTAGTATAGTCACCAGGGGCCAGAACTTGACAGTATGTAATCAGTATAAAAAATGTGACTTGCATAATGATAAATTTACCATACCAACCTTAAAGGAAAAGTAATGTTTTTTTTTACAATTTGAGCCTTATTTCGGTAATAAAACAAGTTGTTTTACTCACCCATAGCACTTTGGTGTCATATGGAGCACTTCCAGAGATGTTTTAAGATTTGCCGTTAGCCTAGCGCGACTTCTAGCCATAGCTCGGGGCATATAATATATTCCCCGAGCATGTAATATGCCCCGTGCGGGCTCCAAATAACACAAACTTTAGCACTTTTCAAATCATAGAAGCCTGTCTACGATTTCGTTTGAAGCAAAAGTGGCCTGTAATCCGAGATTTATCCATAGTTTAGAGCTTTGCGTTTCATGTTTGGGTCCCGGGAGCTGAGAGCACACTCCGCACATGCGCACTGGCGTCCTCATCTACTCGAAACTATGGCTAAATCTCGGATTACAGGCCACTTTTGACCACACAAAATCGTAGGCTAAGACATCGGGCTTCTATGATTTGAAAAGTGCTAAAGTTTGTGTTATTTGGAGACCGCAAACAAGTGCCCCGAGAACTCACATGATGGAGATCGCAAATCTAAAATATCTCTGGAAGTGCTCCATATGACACCAAAGTGCTATGGGTGAGTAAAACAACTTGTTTTATTACCGAAATAAGGCTCAGATTGTAAAAAACGTTACTTTTCCTTTAAACATATGAAATAATAAATACTTTGTATCTCAGTTTTCTAGCTTAGAAACACATTTTCATTTTTTTTTTACAAATTATTAATAAACACACAAGGCACACCAGCAACACAGACAGTTAGAAAAAGCAGCTGCACCAGTGCTTCCATAGAGAGGACTGGTACTGCACATCACTACGCCTGTGGTTTACTTGTTATTTCACTTTTTTTCTTCTTTCCATATATCTTGCATTATATATTGTCCTCTGTGTTTATCTAAAATGTAGAAAGTAATAAACATAAAAATAACAAGCCTGCTTTACAGTGCAGTCTTCATTCACTCCACTCTCTGTGGTTGTAAGATACTGCTGTAGCCGCAGCTACCCTGGGGCAGACTGATGGTTAGAGAGACTGCCTATCTGCACCATCAAACCCTCCCACCCCAATACTCACACACCAAAGTGGGTGAAGTACCTTGCCTAAGGACACAACAGCAATATAGGACCTTTAATGATTGAGAGTGAACAAAAGCATTAGTTTTATGCTCCGTTATGTCCCTCAGATGAGTCGAGTCAGCTGATGTCCCAAGCTCCTCATAAAGACCCACAGGAGAATGAGTAATTGTGACCAAAGTCCAGCTGGATTCAGGAAAGAGCTTCTCTCATATTAATATGTAACGAGGCATCAAGGAGTCAGGAAGTCCTCACACTGTCCGCATGGACTTATCCTGGTTCAGTTCTAGTTTAGTCCAGATCTAGCCCTGGTTTAATTCTGGTTCAGGCCTGGTTTAGTCCTGATTCAGTCCTGGATTAGTTCTGGTTCATCTCTTTCTGATTTGTGTATAGCTGTTGAAATGAATGAGGTGTATAGAATTGTTAGAATGAATTATAAACATTGCACATAGACCAGCAGCAAACATTGATGGTGAAGAGGGCAAGATGGACAGGCTGGGAAGGCTGAAGGTTCTGCTGCTTCTATGGATGGGAAAGGGTTGTAGCTAAACCTTCAGAGAAAAGTAGAGGTAGGACAGGGGATTTATATGAATGGCATGAGATGTGATTGGTTTTGATCGGGGGAGGGACCAAGAGGTGCCCCACCACTGGCCCAGCCCTTTTGTCCAGCCTGTTAGTTTTTCACAGAGAAACAAACAACAGTATAACAAAGAACAGCAGCAATGACATATTGATAAAACACAGACAGCCTTTGTGCACACATCAGGATTCAGATTTGGCCGTTTTGAAAAAGCCTCAGTGTTAATGTTCCAGTTCAAATTGTTATCTAAGTGGACACTTGTATGTGTCGGCTGATTCAGTGTCCTGTTCATTTCTGTTGATTGGCTGGAGAGTTCTTTTTCTTGCAACAGTTGATTGTCATTTCTTCCTTGTGTTCAATATGAATTTGTTCTTGGTGCTCCATTCACAAAAGGCTGTGATCATGTCCCTGTACTCGGCTTCCTGGTTGTTTTTAATACATGCCAGTATGGTTGTGTCATCTAAGTACTTCTGAATGTGACAAAAAGTTTCAAATTTGTATTTGAATTCAGATGTGTACAGGAGGGTAAAGGAAAGCGGTGAGCACAGTTCCCTGTGGAGCTCTGACGCTGCTGTCTGAGATTGTGTTACAGAGTTTTAATTAGTGACTTGGTTATGCTCTGTATTGGCATGAAGGCCAAGTCTGCCAAAATCAATGGTAGTCCTGGTTTAATCCTGATTCAGTCCTGGTTCAGCCCAGGTTCAGTCCTGGTTAGCCCGGTTTAGTCCTGGTTTAGTCCATGAACCGCATATGTTAGGGTCAGAAAGTCTACAAAACCACAGCTATAAACACCCACAGCACCAGAGGCTTTACCAGTAATAAAATGCTGTCTTTTCCTCACAGGTAAAGCAGAGTCCAGAGTCCACTCCTACTCTCGTCCTTCTCTTGGCATCCTCCAACCCTGGTCTCCTGCCCCCCAGACCCCCCAGACCCCCCAGATTCCCCTGACCCCATCCCGCAATGTGACCCAGACAACAGCCCCCCATGCCGCCCAGAACCCCTCCCCCCTTGTGATCCGGGTACCCCTCCCGGTCCACGGACTCACCCAGACCCTGCTGCAGGACTTTGAGGAGAGAAGGAGCAAACTTAAGCTGGATGAAAGTGCAGTGAGTTCAGTCTGTTTGTACTAGTGTACTAACACTTCAAACTTAATTTCAGAACTAAAAGGACTAGACCAGGCATGCACAAACTGTTCCACAAAGGGCCGGTGTGGCTGCAGGTTTTCTTTCCAACCAAGCAGCAGCACACTCATTTAATCAACTGATTAATCAACTGATCAACTGTCTTCAGACAGTTGATCAGACAGATATCGCTACAAACTTGCAGCCACACCGGCCCTTTGTGGAACAGTTTGCCCATGCCTGGACTAGTCTCAGTACAGATACAGATACAATTATAATAAAAAACACACAGACTCATAGAATGTGATTTTCAACATTAAATAATAGAACTTTCTTTTATATTACCACGTGGTCTTATCTGTGTAATTGTTAAGGTTACGCAGGTGTGGACCCAAATAGTTGACTCAAGGTGACAAAATGCAAAAAGTGACCAAGATTTATTTCCCAAGGAAGATAGGAGGTTTGTAGGGGAGGAGCTGGCAGCCGAAATGCTGGAGTCTTCGACAGGAGTTCTAGGAACAAAAAAGGTGGTAAGTAAAAAGGATCGCAAGGCTGGAGTCAAAAGAATACTTGAGAGCAAGTTCAGTAGACTGAATGATCTGGCAGAGTCTGGCTGGAGAGCTGGCCCTTTGAAGCAGAGACTTGATTGAAGATTGCATGCACGTGCTCCCAGCAGAATCTGTCCACACGTCACTCACAGAAGACTCCAGTCACAGGCAGAAGCTACCCCTTCCCCTCCTAGGAGACGTCACTGGACATCTTCCCACACTTGTCCGGGAAGGCCCTATAGAAATCCCGGAGCAGAAAGACATCCAGGATGTAATGCCGAAGGACTCAAGACCGCTCCTCTGGGCCATACCCTTCCCATATCCATCCCAGCTGATGGACTGATTATTTTTTCAACCGTGAACGGTCCAACAAATTTGGGAGCCAATTTGTGTGACTCTACTTGAAGAGGCAGGTCGCGAGATGATAGCCAAACCTTTTGCCCTGGCTGGTAGGTGAGGGAAGGTATGCGGTGGCGATTGGCACTCTGATTGCGGGCACTAGTGCGCTTGAGAGCCGCTCTGGCTGCCCTCCAAACGTTAGGGTAGCATTGCAGATGGGCCTGTATGGAAGGGACTGCAACTTCTGTCTCCTGGGCAGGGAATAGAGGTGGTTGAAAACCCAATGACACCATGAAAGGAGACATACCCGTAGCAGATGACAGTAAGGAATCATGGGTGTACTCAATCCAAGGCAAAAATGAGCTCCAAGTGGTGGGGTTACGGGCTGTGACGCAACGCAAGGCAGAGTCCAGGTCTTGGTTTGGCCCTCTCAGCTTGCCCATTGGATTGTGGATGTTAGGCTGCCAGCAGTCCCCAGAGATGAACAAAAGGCTTTCCAAACCTGAAAGGCAAACTGTGGACCTCTGTCTGACATGATATCTGTAGGAATTCCATGGAGACAAAACACATGCTGAACCAAGAGTTTAGCAGTTTCAGAGGACGAAGGTAATTTGGGGAGGGGAACAAAATGCATGGCCTTAGAAAAACGATCTGCAATAGTAAGTATAGTGGTATTACCTTCCGATGTGGGAAGGCCAGTTGCTATACGCGACCGAGGCCGGCTGGGGATTGGCAGAGGATGGAGGAGACCAGCTGGGGGCAGGTGACTGGATTTCGTACGAGCACACCCAGAACAAGCTGAAACAAAGGCTCGGGTGTCCTAAGACAGACAGGGCCACCAAAACCTTTGTTTGAGGAATGCTAGAGTGCGATGAAAACCAGGATGACAGGTCAACTTGGACATGTGTCCCCACTGCAGGACTTGGGGCCGTACAGAGTCGGGTACAAATAGATAATTAGGCGGGCCATTACTTGGGTCAGGTTGGGTTTGGTGAGCCTCCTGGACTAACTTTTCAATCTTCAACCAACGGCTCCAAGAAGGAGATTTGAATTTGGGGGGTTGACGGAAGAGTCTGAATTGTCAATAACACAAAACAGTGGTAGGATAAGACTGGGCTGGAATGGTACCTTCTAGGAAATGGACTGGCGGGACAGGGCATCAAGCCTTACATTCCGGGAACCAGGATGGTAAGTTAGTACAAAAATTAAATCTTCCCAGGAACAGTGCCCATCTAGCCTGATGGGAGTTCAGTCCGACTGGAGGTAGGAAAGATTTTTGTGGTCAGTCCACACTATGAAAGGGTGCTCAGCTCCTTCCAGCCAGTGGCGCCATTTTTGCAGCACCAAATCTACTTCCAAGAGTTCTGTTACCAATATCATAATTGGCTTCTGCTGGTGTTAATTGCCGAGGGAAAGCACAAGGGTGCATTTTCTGGTCCCTGCTGGGACAGGACAACACCCACTCCAGAGTCTGAAGCGTCGACTTCAACAATGAATTGTCTGGATGGATCTGGGTGAGATAAAACAGGAGCAGTTATGAAAAGTTGTTTGAGTGTGGAAAAGGCTGTTTCAGCTTCATTAGACCACTTGAAGGGGACTAATGTGGAGGTCAAACAGGTAAGTGGAGCCGCTTTTTTACAATAATCTTTGATGAAGCTCCTGTAGAAATTGGCAAATCCTAGAAAACGCTGGAGTTGTTTGCGGGTCTCAGGTCTCGGCCACTCCGCAACAGCCTTCACTTTAGCTGGATCTGGTTTGAGTTGCCCCTGTTCCTTAATATCTTTGGAAAAAATCCAAAATGTCATCCAGGTAAATGAATACAAATTTGTTGAGCATGTCTTGGAGCACATCGTTTACCAGGGCTTGGAAGACCGCAGGGGCATTAGTAAGTCCGAATGGCATGACTAAATACTCAAAATGACCCAAGGGAGTATTGAATGCAGTCTTCCATTCATCTCCTTGGCGAATGCGAATCAGATGATAAGCATTGCGGATGTCTAGTTTGGTAAAAATGTTTGCTTGATGAAGGGGCTCAAAAGCGGAGTCAGTGAGTGGCAGAGGATATTTATTCTTTATGGTAACGTCATTGAACCCTCGATAGTCAATGCAGTCATAAAGTTTTGTCCTTTTTATCCACAAAGAAGAATCCAGCTCCTACAGGGGACGAGGAGGGCCGAATTAACCCAGCAGCCAGAGAGTCTCTTATGTACTGCTCCATAGTCTCTCTCTCTCAGGATGGGTTTATTTGTACAAGCGACTAGCTGGTAAGGGATCTTCAGGGAGTAAATCTATATACAGTGCCGTGAAAAAGTATTTGCCCCCTTCCTGATTTCTGTGTTTTTTGCATATTTATCACTCAAAACATTGTCAGATCATCAAACCAATTTTAATATCACACAGAAACAACCCAAGGAAAGACAAAATTCAGTTTTTGAATGATGATTCCATTTATTAGTGCACAAAAAAAATCTAAACCTATCTGGCCCTATGTGAAAAAGTAATTGCCCCCCCTTGTTAAATCACAAACTAACTGTGACTAACCACAGTTTTGAGAAAACTTAGTTCAGTTCTACATGCCACACCCACACCTGATTGTCACCACCTGTGTTGAATCAAGAAATCACTTAAATAGTTCCTGTCAAACAAAGTGAAGTTGGCTACAACATCTCAAGAACAAACACATCATGCCACGATCCAAAGAAATTCAAGAACAAATGAGAAAAAAAGTGATAGAAGTCTATAATTCAGGAAAAGGTTACAAAGCCATTCCCAAAGCTCTGGGGCTCCAGCGAACCACTGTCAGAGCCATTATTCAAAAATGGAGGAAACTGGGAACAGTTGCAACCCTTCCCAGGAGTGGTCGACCAACTAAGATTACTCCAAGAGTGCGACGACGGCTCATTCAGGAAGTCACAAAAGAACCTAGACGCACATCGAAAGAACTACAGGCCTCGTTGGCCTCAGTTAAGGTCAGTGTTCATGACTCCACCATTAGAAAAACACTGGCCAAAAATGGCATCCATGGAAGAGTTCCCAGGAGAAAACCACTGCTTTCACAAAAGAACACAAAGGCTCGTCTCACCTTTGCCAAAAAGCACCTTGATGACCCTCAAGACTTTTGGAGAAACATTTTGTGGACCGATGAGTCTAAAATTGAACTTTTTGGAAGGTCTGCAGCCCGTTTCATCTGGCGTAAAAATGGCACAGCATTTGATAAAAAGAACATGGTGCCCACAGTAAAGCATGGTGGTGGCAGTGTGATGGTCTGGGCCTGCTTTGCTGCCTCAGGACCAGGACAACTTGCTGTGATTGACGGAAAAATGAATTCTGCTGTTTACCAGAAGATCCTGAAAGTGAATGTACGGCCATCAGTTCGTGCCCTCAAACTCAAGCGCTCTTGGATCATGCAACAAGACAATGATCCAAAACACACCAGGATGTCCACCTCTGAATCGCTCAAAGAAAACAAAATTAAGGTTTTGGAGTGGCTAAGTCAAAGTCCGGATTTAAATCCGATTGAGATGCTGTGGTGTGACCTTAAACGGGCAGTTCATACAAGAAAACCCTCCAATATGGCAGAATTGAAACAATTCTGCATAGAAGAGTGGGCCAAAATCCCTCCCCAGCGGTGTGAAAGACTCATCACCAATTATCGCAAACGTTTGGTTACAGTTATTGCTGTCAAAGGAGGCTCAACTGGCTATTAGATTAAGGGGGCAATTACTTTTTCACATAGGGCCAGATAGGTTTAGATTTTTTTTGTGCACTAATAAATGGAATCATCATTCAAAAACTGAATTTTGTCTTTCCTTGGGTTGTTTCTGTGTGATATTAAAATTGGTTTGATGATCTGACAATGTTTTGAGTGATAAATATGCAAAAAACACAGAAATCAGGAAGGGGGCAAATACTTTTTCACGGCACTGTAGCACAGTCATAGGGGCAGTGAGGAGGAAGAGACAGTGGTTTCTCTTTACTGAATACTTGAGATAAGTCATGGTATATGGCAGGAACAGAGGACAGATCAGGAGGACTAGGTGGAGTGGAGTTTGAAATCTTACTCACAGTGACAGCTGACTTAAGGCAATGGGAGTGACAGTGAATACTCCAACTGTTGACTTTATTGGCTGACCAGTTTATTTGAGGGTTGTGCAGTTTTAACCAAGGTAGTCCTAAAACCACTGGGGCAAGAGGAGATGAAATAACCAATAACTGCATTTTCTCTCTGTGATTGCCAGAAAGAACAAGGGTGACAGGCACTGTATGGTGAGTGATTTTGGCTAGGGGGCTACCATTCAGAGCATTAACCTCTCTTGGAAACTCTAATGGTTCAGTAGGAATATTGGTTTGTAATACCAGATTAGAGTCAATAAAGTTATCGTCAGCCCCAGAATCAACAAAACTATGGAGTGCTAGTGACTCACGTGACCACAGCATGGAGGCTTGGAGAAGCAGCCCGTCTGAGGAAAATGGGGGTGGAGAGGAAGTATGGCTCACTAGGATCCCTCCACTCACTGGTGCGCAAGGTCTTTTTGGCCGCAGACACTGATGTAATCTCCTTCTTGTCCACAGTAAATGCAAAGCCCAGACTTTTGTCGATGTTGGTGTTCAGCTGGAGTTAGGCGGGCCCGACCCAGGTGCATAGGCTCCTCAGTATCAGGAGGCTTGGAGTTGCTGGGAGACACAGGAGGAACATTTATTGGTACAGATGAATGAACAGGAGATGGGGCATAGTGACCACGAAATGCAGGTTGACGTGAAACTCTCTCTCTGAGTCTGTTATCTAGATGTAGGGCCAAAGAGATTAACTCCTCCAGGTTGTTGGTCTCATTTCGGGCAGCAAACTCATCTTTCACGTTACCTGCGAGACCTCTTAAAAAAGCACTTTGTAGGGCAATGTCCCCCCAACCACGTTCATGAGCGAGGATACGGAAATCTATTGCATACTGAGTAACAGATGAGGATCCTTGGTTAAGTGCTAAGAACCTCTTAGCGGCTTCTTTGCCTTTTAATGGAACAAAAAATGTCTGAGTTACTCTCCCAGGCTGCTGTAGCCCACTGAGATGCTTTACCAGATAATAAACTAATAACAAAAGCTATGCATGACTTAGCTATGCATAGGTGAGAGGCTGCTGATCAAATATCCGGGAACACTAGAGGAGAAACTAACCACAGGAGCCAAGGTCGCCAGCGTATCGCTCAGGAGTGGGAATGTGCGGTTCACGTTGAGCCAAATTTGGTGGGGCTGGAGGTGGTGGAGAAGCCCCAGGCAGGACACTGGATGGAGGAGGAGCAGCAGCAGCAAACTGAGTGAAAGCAGTAGTGAGATTAGCCAAAATGGTCCCAATGTGTTTCACCTGAGTGGGAAAAACTTGCTGATTCCCAAAAATGTCCTTAAAGGAGAATTAACGTTTTTTTACAATCTTATTTCGGTAACAAAACAAGTTGTTTTACTCACCCATAGCACTTTGGTGTCATTTGGAGCATTTCCGGAGATGTTTTAGATTAGCGATATCCGTTAACGTGAGTGCTTGGGGCACGACGTTGCAGTCACCAAAATAACACAAACTTTAGCACTTTTCAAATCATAGAAGCTCAATGTCTTAGTCTACACTTTCGTTTGAGTCAAAAGTGGCCTCTAATCCTAGATTTAGCCATAGTTTCGAGTAGATGAGGAGGCCAGTGCGCATGTGCGCAGTCACAGCTGATTTCGCTCTCAGCTCTCGGGACCCAAACATGAAACGCAAAGCTGTAAGACGTTTGGACCATCGTGTTTGCAGCACCCACTTCAGTCAGGACAATTTTTTACCAGGAAAGGAAAAGAAAGAAGGCCAGCGGATTCAGCGCACGATTCTGAGAAGCAATGCGACACCGATGGCTGTTCTCTGCTGCTCCTAAAACTGTCTCCGCTTCATTCTTTCCGTATCCATTCTGTCTCCTCATCCGTATACTCAGGCACAAAACGATAGGGATGGCCATCATACTCAAATAAGTCCTCTTCAGTCTCAAAGTCTGAATCTTCTGCCATGTGTCGCTCGCAAAAGAAAAGTTATTAGCGTCTTCTTATCTGCAAAACAGCTGTGACTGAGCGCATGCGCACTGTCCTCCTCATCTACTCAAAACTATGGCTAAATCTCAGATTAGAGGCCACTTTTGACTCAAACAAAAGTGTAGACTAAGACATTGAGCTTCTATGATTTGAAAAGTGCTAAAGTTTGTGTTATTTTGGTGACTGCAACGTCGTGCCCCAAGCACTCACGTTAAAGGATATCGCTAATCTAAAACATCTCCGGAAATGCTCCAAATGACACCAAAGTGCTATGGGTGAGTAAAACAACTTGTTTTATTACCGAAATAAGGCTCAGATTGTAAAAAACGTTAATTCTCCTTTAAGTAGACTGTCATGCCTCCCCAGTAATTGGTCTTGAATAGAGACAGCTTGAGCTAGAGGGCTTGGATCCTTTTCAAACAGAGGGTTTGAGTCCACTGGGTCCATGTTTTGGCCAGATCATTCTGTTAAGGTCACACAGGTGTGGACCTAAATAATTGTCTCAAGGTGACAAAATGCAAAAAGTGACCAAGATTTATTTCCCAAAGAAGATAGGAGGTTTGTAGGGGAGGAGCTGGAAGCCGGAATGCTGGAGTCTTCGACAGGAGTTCTAGGAAGAAAAAAGGTGGTAAGTAAAAAGGATCGCAAGGCAGGAATCAAAAGAATACTTCTGAGAGCAAAATCACCATCTAGTAGACTGAACGATCTGGCAGAGTCTGGCTGGAGAGCTGGCCCTTTGAAGCAGAGGCTTGATTGAAGATTGCATGCAGGTGCTCCCAGCAGACTTCGCCCACACTGAAACTAACACACCCTTGTTGTTTACAGTAACAAGCATCTCTTATTAATTCAGTACATTAAATTGCCATAAGGTTACCAGAACTGAAGAAGCTACTTGGATGAGTGACGAAACTACATCAAATGAGTGAGGCAGAAAGACAGAATACAATGTTAATAGTATAAACTATATGTATTACCATTCTTTCATGTCATATGCTGCTTGGGTGTGACATTTGTCTTTGTGTTTTGCAGTATGCTGGAATCCAACCAGTTGATTCTGTCAACAATGAGGTATGTTTTCCCTCATGACTTTAAACTGTTTTCCCTTTAATACCTCACAGAGATATTTCAATGGATATTACAGGTGGCTGTGTGCTGATGTGTGCCACTTTGTGCTAATGTGTGCTGCTGTGTACTGATGTGTGCTGAAGTGTGCTAATATGTGCCAATGTGTGTTGCATGTTGTGTGCTGCTGTGTACCCTTGTGTGCTGCTGTGTACCCTTGTGTGCTGTATGTGCTGTATGTACTGACGTGCGCTGATGTAGGCTTTAGATTTAGACTTTATTGTCTCCAAGCTGAAATTCTTTTTCATGCACACAGCTTGTTTGACATATACAGCAACAAACAGCACAACAAACACAGATATATTGCAATCAACATTACAGTTCACCCAGCAGGGCCTGTTATTCAGAAATGTGATGGCTGAGGGCATCAGGCTTCTGCCTGCCCTCCTGCACCTGAGCACTCTGTACCTCCATCCTGAGGGCAGAGGGGTGAGGTGTTACTGTAGTGAGTGAGTGGGGTCCTGTTCTATGGAGAGTGCAATGTGTCCAATGGCCCTGTTGTTAAGATCTGCAAGGTTGAGTGAACAATTTTTCCCGAGGAGCGGGGGGGGGGGGGGGGGGCGTGAATTGCGTGTGAGCGTGTGAACGCGTCGAATTGTCTCTCTCAATGCGTGAGACTTGAGAGCCCTGCTGTATATGTTTGTCTAAAGAGCAAACTTAAACTACAAAGCAACTAATGAGAGTTATATAAATGAAGTTATTACCTGATGGTTCTCAGTTTGTTTTATCATCACTGCAGTGTGCGCTTAGCAGCTGAATCTACACTCTACAGTCTGCCCAACAACAGAACAATCTATTTTCTGATTGGCTGATTTTTTTCCGGGGAGCGGGACGGGGAGGAGGGGGAGAGTTTTTTTCGCTGAAAACGCGCGGTGCCTGCATAAACTGAGCCACACAGACCGATTTTCTGGGCACAAAAAAAAAAATCAGCGTGAGAAATGCCATGTGTGGCGTGTGAGCGTGTGAACACGTCGAATTGCGTGTGTCACACTCTCAATGCGTCAGACTTGAGAGCCCTGTAGGCAGGATCAACACAAGGTCAATAATGCAATGAAATACTTAAGATCAAGAAGAACCGTTGACTCGCCAAGATAGACAGGAAGTGCGGTCCCACACAGAGCACAGCGCAATATGATCGCCACACGAAAGCTGAATTAGTATTTAAACATGTCCTAAAGTCTATAAAGTAAACATGTTCTTACACTTACTTGCCTCGTTGTTTGCCTTGTTGTCCATGGATCGCATATCCGCACTCTTTTGCCAGTAAAGTATCCGATCGCATTCTGTACATGAGCTCCGGCGAGAGACTCCTTATGTAGCATTTACAGTCAAAGTTAAAGATCCCATGACATGGTGCTTCTTGATGCTTTTATATGGCACCTTAATGGTTCCCTAATACTGTAAATGAATTCTTCTTCAAAATCAAGCCTCAGTGCATGAGAAAGCCTCATGAACACAGTCAGTCATAAATATGTCTCTGAACTGCTTTATTATGGGCGTTGTTGCTTGAATGCAAATGAGGAGGACAGAGACAGGCCAGTGCAGCCGGTGGGGGTGTGGCCAAATGCACCGCTGGTTCTTGGATTAGCTGTGCGCTGTCACCCACTTCCGTGTTTTAAGCGCGGAGCAAGTATGGGACGAGTTGCATTAAAAAAACACATTTTCACAGAAAATAAAATTAAACCACTGCTGTTTCAGAGGTTCGGAGGCTCGGATAAAGGACATCTGAGCCTGAAAACACTCTCACGTGCCTCCAGGCAAATAGCTCGTTTGCGGTCTAAACTCTCTGGGCGTGATTTCCAGAGACGGTGGGTAGACATCCAGACGGGGGGGTGGGGGGGTGGGGGGTGTAAACCTTTCCCCGAGTGTGACGTCAGAAAGTTTCCTTGTTCAGAATTGCCCGTTTGGGCTGTCTTTTTTTCAAACACGTAAAAGGATCGCAAATGCTCAGTTTACACATTTCGCAACTTTTAGCCATGGGAGAAGGGGGGGCTAAACAGGGTAGGGGAGCTCACATTAACGTTCAAAAACCTCAGAAAGTGAAAATTTCATGCCATGGGACCTTTAAGGATTTTTAAGTTACGGATGCAAACGCAGCCTATGAAATGCAGCTACATATTCAGGAGCTGCGCACAGCTGATGGGCGGAAAAAGTAAACAAAAGAGTGCAAATGTCACGTGATTGGTCCGCAGCAGCAGGATGGTAATTTAGCCACACCTCGATTCTTTCCGAAAAGCAAGCCAGTTTCACAGACAAAATGTATGCTTTTTAAGCAGCCAATGCTGTTATCTGAAACATGGAGTGGGTTCTTCATGATCTCAACTAGCACATTCTGCAAAAAACGAAAATCACAAATTTTGAAAAAAAATCCAAAAAAATTGTTTATATCGAATTCTCTAATGCCGAGATGGGGACTGAAAAGCTGTGTTGCGTCACATATGTAAACCAGGTGTCGGCAAGTAAATTTGGCCCCCGGGCCCTGTAAGCGACTGGAGCTCGTAATATTTTTGATGTGTAGCTGAAAATTAATTATTATTGTTCACTGCATTTCCCAGAGCACACCGAGTAGCGTTATAAATTAAAATAGTGCAATTTTTAGCGTGATCTGGCTCTGAATGTGGGTGGTGGACTGCTCATGTTTAACAAAGCTTCTTTGCAAATTTTTCAGGTCACAACATCCCATCTGAGTCCAGACATTGTCACAGCAGGTTGAGAAAAGAAGGCAGGAAAAGCAGAAAAAACGATTTCTTATTGGACATCCACACATTGGACTGCTTTGTGTTCATATTAGAGAACTCCCTTTCCAGTCTGTCCTTGCCTTCAGTACCATATTTTTGACCTCACGATTTGCCTGTTTCATATCAGCCAAATTATTTTTCTTGAATCCTTTGTATTTCCTTTTTAAACTTTGTCTAATTTGAGGAGTAACCCAAGAATTAATATTGGGAAATTTCTTAATAATTTTGACTGGAATGCAAGTACCAAGTTTATATAATCAGTGATTACAGAGGCTTTGTAATTAGACTTAGACAAACTTTATTGATCCACAAGGGAAATTGTTTAAAAAAAAACAACCTTCCAGTCTGCGCAAGCCAACGAACCCTGAAGACATGCAATGGCCTCCCCAGACCACTGCGGGATGCTCTAGCACTCCGGGCGGAGTCTCTTCAGTTGTTGTCTGTACAGTGGAAATAGTGAGATGATGTTATGATCCCAGTCCCAATCGAGTGGATATGAACAGGAACGGAATCATCAATGTTACAGTAGCACAGGGCTCTCAAGTTTTGAGCGGGGTCGTGCGTGTGACTGTAATTTCCGAGGACGGGGGGCGAGTGAACAATTTTTGGCGCTTGAATTGCGTGAGGAATGCCGTGTGAGCGTGTGAACACGTCGAATTGCGTGTTGAGAGCCCTGTTTGTCTAAAGAGCAAACTTAAACTACAAAGCAACTAATGAGAGTTATATAAATGAAGTTATTACCTGATGGTTCTCAGTTTGTTTTATCATCACTGCACTTTGTCAGTGCGCGCTGAGAGGGGCGGGGAGGAGGGAGCGGGACATTTTTAACGGATTCATGTAAGAGTCTGGTCAATGCACCGGGCCCGCGGCTCACCGCGACTCACCATGGGCAGTTCGGCTCTGGGCCGCGCGTATTCCGCGCGTAAGCCGTTGGGGGGGACACGTTACGCACAGACGGAGACACCGGGACCGGAGTCGGTGCGTCTCAGAGGAGACGTGGCACCGGGACTGAGGCTCAGGACGTGCCCGGGGGACGGCGAGCAGACGCGCCGTCCCCCCCTCCCCCTGTTCCCCCTGCTCGGGGGAGCAGGGGGAGCAGGGGGAGGGGGCGGCGCTGAAAACGCGCGGAGCCTGCATAAACTAAGCCACACAGACCGATTTTCTGGGCACTAAAAAAAAAAAAAACACAAAAAAAAACACTAATCAGCGTGAGAAATGCCATGTGTGGCGTGTGCGCGTGTGAATACGTCGAATTGCGTGTGTCACACTCTCAATGTGTGAGACTTGAGAGCCCTGCAGTAGCATAAATCCAAAATGTTTGCCCGTCTTGTCATGAGGTCCACATTACTGTTGGAAATATGGTAAACACTGTCCAGGCGGCAGTTGTTAAAGTCCCCCATAATGAACAGCAGAGCACTGGGAAACTTAGCTAGCATATCATTAGCTTCTCTGGCAATTAGCTCGGCTGCTGTGATGGTGTTTGCACTAGGAGGGATGTAAACAGCTGATCACGATAGCAGGGAATTCCCTAGGCAGGTAGAAAGGACAGAGGGATAGTCAGTATTTCTCGGTCAGGTGAGTATGACTTATGATGGACTATGATGATTGTGCACCACCTACTATTGATGTGTAAGCACACACCACCGCCACATTACTTCCCCGCCTTCTCAGTCCTGTCAGATCGAATTACAGTAAAACTGATGTGTGCTGTTGTGTGACGCTGTGTGCAGGTGGTGGAGTCCACTCGGGTAGTGCGGCACAAGAACAACAGAGCGCTGCAGTGGGAGGCCGGGCTCTTCGCCAACCAACAGGATCAGTGACCATACCATTATACACCAGCAGGGGCAGTGTGGAGGCCAACCTAATGGACCAGTGAACTGTGCTGCACCACTACACACCATGGTGCACATGAACTTTTTACACAAATAACAAAACAACCCACTTTATATCACAGACCATTTCACATATTGTTTAGCGATGAAATTAAATGAAATGAACAGAATTCCCTCTTTACCACAAATGCCCAATTGGCTTCTGACAGAAGTCAGTGGTTGTGGTGAAATAATGTGAATACTGTGGTAGATGAGACACACCAGCAGGGGGGGCTGTGTCAGAAGCACTCTTGACTCATAATAAGAATGTCTGGTGTTCACCCTAAAAGATGCTCAGTACACACCATCTCCAGGTACGTACCTGAGCGCTGCACTGTGGTCGTCCACTGCTCTTGCCATTGGAGGATGGGTCAAATGCAGAGTCCAAAGTTGCCCACAAGAACAACACATGTACCTTAACCTCCTGCGCCTCCCTGACCTCCAGCCCAGCGGCCATGTACTGACTGTGGGTTCAACTTCAGCAGCACACATGGAACAGATCAGAAATATATGGTTTATTTGATTTTTTTTTTGTTCATTCATTTGGTGTTTTGGTTTTGTGATTGATCAAATGTGCTTGACCTGCTTTGTCTAAAATTTAAACCATTTGAACATTAAGAGTTTGAATTAAAATGGAGTGATTACTGGGGCTCAAAGGGAGCTTGAGCACAGGGTTACTGAAAGAGGTGTGAATGCAGTCAAATACAACAAAACAAAACAAAAAAAACCTAAGATTTTGATTCATAAACATGACCTGTCCCTAAATATGAGGTAATCATGTTCAAATCAAATATAGTTTTTACTGATAACAATTGTTGCTGAAATCCAGTGTATTGAAACCTAAAATGCATCTCTCTGATCTGAACGGTCACTCCCTAAACCCCAGCACCTGCAGCCAAACATGAATCAGTGCTAGTGCAGCCTCTGCAGATCAGGGAGGGAATCCTGGTAGAGGCGAGGGGATAAAACAAAGCAATTGCTGGAACAAAAAAAAAGAAAGCATAAATGTAAGTATTGGCCACGAGGGAGACTGATTCTGGCCAGGATAATGCACCTAAATGCTGAAAACATGCTGTCAGATTTGGATACAAGAAATGACAGTATTTTCTGACCAGTGAGCACATGAGTATGTTTGGATTAAAGGAAGAGTGCTGCAGAGTGCTTAGCAACTGTGTGAGTGCTTGGCGCTCTATGCGAGTGTGTGCATGTGCGTGCGTGTGTGTGTGTGTCCGCTTAGCTCTGTGTGTGTGTGAGTGAGTGCTTAGTAGCTCTCTCTGTGTGTGTGCTAAGCTGAGTGTGTGTGTCTGCTTAGCTCTGTGTGTGTCTGAAGGGCCCCAAAATGTATTTTTTACTTTTATCTTTATTCTTTCTCTCTTTTTCATTTTACATTGTATAATACACTTCATATTGTATTGTATTAAATTGACATGAAAAGCTTTTTTCTCAGCTTTCTGAAATCTCATGTGCTGCTTTCAAATGGATACAAATTCTTCAAATGTTATCAGATTTCCATGTGTAAAGCATCGTTGGAAAGCTTAGAATCTACACTTTCAGAATCTGTGAATGACTCAAAATGCCTCCGACGACTTGTGACTGGTTTTGTGAAATTTAGAAGGTAATAAAGAACAAATGAAAACACAAATGAAATTCAAGAGTATAAAATGGAAGATAAAATCAATAAAAATATAATACAGTGTTGTGCATTTTAGATGTTCATATCATTATCTATTTCACAGTATTATAATGAAGGTGACAGATGATTCATTTTCATTCTGATGTCTAACAGACAAACATATCAGACATAAACCTCCCTGATAAGAATAATTTCAGGTGTTTTGAGATCTGCTGGTTTAAAGGCAAAGGGGTAATTATTTAATTGTATATGGAAAGAGTATATGAATTCAATTAGGTTTGCTGCAGTTGATGTGAGACTTCATCCTAAATGGTGAAATTATGATGACATGGTGAAAAAGTGACAATTGTAATCTCAGAAACAGGAATCTGTGGCAATTGTTAAATGGCTTAACACAGTTTTTCTGTACCAGCACCAAAGAAGGCATGGTCTAAGGCTGAGGTCAATGCAGTCGTGAAATATTTTAAAGATCACATATCTAAAGGAAAACTGGCTACCAAAACTGAATGCACTCATTGCAAGATGGTTGAAGGGTCTGTGTTAGTGCAAAGAACAGTGCAAAATATAAGGGACTTTGTTAGAAACTGAGGAGTGGCCGCAAAAAGGTAGCCAAGGAAAGAAAATCTGTAAATTAAGATTTGTGTGTTCTATATAGTAGACGGCATGTATCGCGAGAATGTAGAACAGTTTTTAGTTATTGTTATAAAACAGGGTGGTAAAGGGAGAAATTCAATGTCACCTGGACAAAGTTTATTTGGTCGAAGATGTTTTGCAGCTCATCCAAGCTACTTCGTCAGTTCTGGATAGAGTGCTGATGGACACTGCTTATATCTAGCTGCAGGGAGGAGCTAACTACAATGACATTATTATGAAACTATCCCACCTCTTTGTTTTCAGTTTCTGTCTGGGGTCTTGTTTAGCATACCCATTCAGTACCATAATGGGTGTTTTCACACCTCTGGACCTGACCTGGCTAGTCCTATTGTTTTCTTTGTTTGTTTTGATTTAGGTTTGAGAATGGAATTATAAATGGGAGACAAATTGTGTCTGACCCCCCTCCATTCCTGTTCAAGGAAGGATTCTCTTTTTTGACAAAAATAGCCTCTTTAACTCCCCTCTCAAACCAGCTCTTTTCCCTGGCTAAGATCTGAACCTCACTGTCCTCAAAGGAGTGGCCCGTGGCTTCTAGGTGGAGATGTACGGCAGATGGAGGTCCACTCTGGCACGTCCGTCAATGTTGGTACATCCTCTTGTGAAGTGACTTTTGTTTTTCCAGTGTAGCGCTCACTGCAGTCTTCACTACACTGAATGGAGTAGACCACATTGCTTTGTTTGTGGCTCTGTGTTTTATCCTTTGGGTGGACCAACTACGAGCCAAACATCATTGGACTGGTAAGAACGCTGGAAAAGGACACAAGACGGTTAGCAGAGAAGAGGAATCATTTACGCTTTAACCTTAGATGTCGACAGAAGCAACTTATTCCCAAGGCTTTACAAAAGAAAGCACTGGAACCAGGGCAGCCATGTTAACCCAGCGTTACCTGAGAGGTATACTCAGCCTTAGAATCAGCCATCTCAATTATGAGATTGAAAACTTAAAATTTGAAATAGACAGCTTACTAAACAAAATAACATGTCTAGTTCCAAAAGAAATGTTTCAAAGGATCAACGACTTCAGAGCTATGGGTCAGTTGAGACAACACAACAAAACCAAAGAGCAACACATTAGGAAGTTTGCGCAACTCCAAAATCAACATCAAACTAACCTCAAGGTTCGGAGTGACAAAAGGAATGAGGATAAACCTAGCCAATAGGTGCACAGAGAACGCTGGGTGAAAAATCTTTCCAACCAAAGAAAGAAGTACTGTACAAAGGACTGAATTTATCTGTAACTCCTAACCACATTCCTACTGTACATCCCTACTGTACTCATAGCAGCAGAAACCACCATTAGGAACAACAAGCTCACAGTGACAGAAGCTGGAGACCTTAGACTGAAATTAACAGCTGCACTGAGCAATGCCAATCTTCCACCCTCCAACGTAACACCAGAGGAAAGGAAGGCCATCATTGCTCTAGAGAGGAACCAGAGCATCAACATCCTGCCAGCTGACAAAGGGAGATGCACGGTGATCCTGGACTCAGCTGATTATGAGGCTAAGGTGAACAGCCTACTCAGTGACACGGCAACCTACGAATTACTGAAACAAGACCCCACCAATGGGTGCAAAAAGGAGATCATTGATTGCTTGCAGAAGTTGGAGAAGGAATAAGTCATTGATCGACAGCTGTATTACAGACTGTACCCTGGTGACGCTATCCCGTGCATCTATGGCCTCCCGAAGATTCACAAACAAGGAGTACCACTCAGACCCATTATATATAGCATTGACTACATCATATGCAATGTGGCCATATACCTAAAAACCATCTTGACTCCATTGGTGGGTAACACAGAGCACCATATTGAGAACACAACCGAATTTGTGAACAAAGTTAAGTTTTTCCAGTTTGGTCAGGATGAGACAATGGTTTCCTTTGATGTAACCTCTCTTTTCACTTGTATCCCACAGCGGTAGCGGTGGAAGCAGCGAGAAAGACTGCAGGATACCAAGCTAGAAGTGAGAACCAAACTTTCACCTGACCAAATCTGCCAACTGCTGGAAATTTGTTTAAATACCACCTATTTCCTTGCCTGGAAGAATCCATGACTCATCGCTGTACCAGCGGCGAGTCTGGTAACGCTTGGTCCAGAATGCGCTGCCGTTGCGCTTAGACAGACAGCTAAGTGAACCAATCAGAGAACAGTTAACGGACAGCGACGTGAACCAAGCCGGTAGGAAGCAATGCAAAAACATCTTTTTTGAAAAGAAAGGCCTCTAGAGCTGTCAGCTGCTGTGGTTTTAAGGAATCGATGTGTTTTAGGTCATTTAAGACCAATTTTACAGCTGAATGGAAGGGACGTTGCGGGCAAAGGCGGGTGCACTGACGTCACCATCTTTGAACGAATCAGAATCGCGGAGTCCGTTGTTAACCGGGGGAGCGAGGGTGGAGCGAGGGTGTCCAAATGGTATCGCGCTGTATAGCAAATACAGAGAGATATCATTTGGCTGGCCAGGTAACCTATTTCCAGTTCAGAGGAAACTTCTACAGGCAAATCCATGGCTGTGCGATGGGCTAACCTGTCTCCCCTATCATGGCTAAGTTATACATGGAACAATTTGAACAGAGTGCTTTGGCCTCATATCCAGGCACTCCACCCACACACTGGTATCGTTATGTTGATGAAAATTTTTCAAAAATCAAAATTCAAGATTTGGAACCTTTTACTGCACATATCAATTCTGTAGATCCTAATATCAAATTCACCCGTGAAGATGCCAAAGACAACATTGGCTTTCTTAGATTGTGCAGTAACGATAGGAGGAGACCGGCGACTCCAAGTAGAAGTCTTCAGGAAGCCCACACACACGGACCAATACCTGCTTTTTGATTCACACCACCCACTGCAGCACAAACTGGGAGTTATTCAGACATTATGACACAGGGTTCAAGTGGTTCCTACAAGCACAGAGGGTAAGGAGAAAGAAGAACAACATGTGCATAAAGCCCTCTCTGTTTGTGGATATCCTAAATGGGCTTTCAACAAAACCAAGGACAAAAAACAAGAGGACAAGGACAACAGAGAATCAGAACCCAGAAGGAAAGGTGTAGGGATTCCTTACTTGGCCGACGTTTCTGAAAAACTATAGAGGATTTTCAGACAGTATGAAATCACAGTTTATTTTAAACCCACAAACACTTTAAGACAAAAACTGGCACCAAGCCACAAACAAAGCAATGTGGTCTACTCCATTCAGTGTAGTGAAGACTGCAGTGAGCGCTACACTGGAGAAACAAAACAGCCACTTCACAAGAGGATGTACCAACACAGACGGACTAGCCAGAGTGGACCTTCATCTGCCGTACATCTCCACCTAGAAACCACGGGCCACTCCTCTGAGGACAGTGAGGTACAGATCTTAGCCAAGGAAAAGAGCTGGTTTGAGAGGGGATTTAAAGAGGCTATTTTTATCAAAAAAGAGAATCCTTCCCTGAACAGGAATGGTTTCAGTATAGAACATTCATCTTTTAGCAAAAGGTTAATGTTCTTGTGTTGTGTGGCTACATCATTAAAATGGGTAGCATCTGAGAGGTGTTCTATCAACGCGGCTAAGTACAAAACCCGGCTAATTTTCGATAGGCCGGGCTAGTTTTAGTGAGAGTTCTGTTCCATGACTCTCGCTAACATTAGTCCCTGCTGAGTTACTGGGGCAACATAGTCCTCTGAACTAGCCTGGTCCCGGGCAGGATAACGATCAGGCTTAATCAGGTGGTGTCGCAAAGAATACGTACCTGAAGTAAATAGAGTGTGGAAAAAACAGTTCCGCACACTTCCTGCATGACTATCTGTGTTGTCCGAAAACAAGGGTGACAATATCAGCAAAAAAAAAATTACCTTACGTTCTTGTTTAGTTTTGATAAATTTCCAGTTATTTAAAATATTCTTTTGAACCGCTGTCTTTACATTATTTTCAGATAAACGAATTCCATAGTTGTCATGGACAATGCCTTTGGCCTAATGGTTAAGTGCTGCGTCTATCATGTGGGAGTCCCGAGTTCGATTCTTATTACTGACGGTATTCATGCTCAAGTCAATTATTTGTTATATTTTCACCAATTTATATTTGCCACACATTACACAAATGTGAATGAATGCCATTTAACCTACAATTATTCATATCATCATAGAACTTATATCAGCTGGGCCTAACATCACTCTCACTTGACGACATTGACACTTTATATTTCATGTGACATCTCTATCAAAGAATACAGTTACAGGTAAACCTTTACTTTTAAAACAAAATGTAGCTATATAACAGGCACACTCCATGATGCAACATTTCAATGATTCAACAAATTTGCTTCAGAGATGTTGTGCAAGCCTCTTTAATGAAATCCTATTTATCAATTTCCATCAATAGGCATAAAACAATAAAAGACATTAGGTATGACATTCTGGTGTGAGGCCACTGCTGGAGGACCGCTGAGGGTCAGGCAAGGCACTGCTGGAGGACCGCTGAGGGTCAGGCAAGGCACTGCTGGAGGACTGCTGAGGAGGGTCCAAGTGTACGCCATCTTCAGTAACTAGAACACAAACGTACTATTAAAATATACAAATGCTTGGATCACAGCTGAGGCGAGCATTAGTCTAGAGAATACCTTGAATATACTCTTCACGAGAACTCGCAGGAAGGATCTTTGATGGAGTCTCTCCTTCAATTACCTCCACCAGTGGGCGACCCCGGTTTAGGGCCAGTGCCAGCTCCTCTGCAGGTGAAAGGTTTTGAGGGGGGCTCTCGCCTCCTGTGGCTTAGTAGCTACTGTTCATTTTAAATTAAATTAAGGTACCATTTCAACAGTATTACTAATTTCACTGAATAATAATATTAATATTAGCTTACTTATCACTCTGCAAAATGTTTTTATGCTTTGTCTTTATCTGCAAAACAGTCCTCAACACATTATTCCTGCTCAAAGACAAGATAACACAATTTAACATATTAGTTGGTGCAAATACTTTTACACAGTAAAAAAAACTGCCAAGACTGCTCTACAAATATGAATATAAACATTTTATGACATCAACTGCTCCCCTTGAGTATCGAACTCGGGTCTCCCATGTGACAAACCGTAGCGAGCCCTCTCCCCCACAGACTTGTCTTGATACCGATCTTCTGCCACGCCATGTCTCACGCCTTGGTTATTGCAAGTGCATTGCAGAGTTCCAAAAGCAACTTTTGTTCTGACGCGCTGAAATAATTGGCCCGAATCTTCGACATGATTGCGTTTTCGACAGTTGCTTGTTCTGGGCTACTTACGTCTCCCATGCACGCGCCTAGTCCAGGACTGGATAGGCCTGGTTGAAGTTTAGCACCGCTGAGGTGCAGCTAAACTGCGTTAGTGGAACGACTTCAGGCTTTAGTCTAAGTTGCCGCTTCTTCAGGCGAGGCTTAACCACTTAGGCGTCACTATGTTTTGTGACGTTGATGGAATACTTTCCCGGTTACATTATACAGTACACCCACCAATCAGGGCTAATCTGAAGTGAAAAACTCCACTCAATCAACAGCCAAATGTCGCATTTTTGGTTAGTTTGTGTTAATAGTCAGAATTTGGTGCATTCATTTGTATGCATTTCTTTTGTTTTTTTATTATTTATGTTTACCTTTTTTTTAGCATTCAATCTGTGAACTGTATTTGCACTGTAAAAGCACATTAATTACAAATAATATGATAATGCTGTGTTGTTAGGTACGTGTGTATACATGTTAATTTATGTTAATTAAAAAGTGATGTCATGGTCTGGTCTGGACAGTGTTTTTTCTGTCCTCATAAACCAAAAAAAAAGAGAGAAATGTCTGCTTAAACCATAATTGGAGCAGGGCTGTGTGTATGAACTTTTGCTGTGAGTGTATGAACTGAATCTGAAGTGACACAAATTTTTTTCAGATTTCAGTATTTTAAGCCAACTTCCAAAGCTGTAGGACCTCGGGAAAGAGTAGTCCACCTAAACCACCTCCGGGCCTGTTTCACTAAATTGTTCAGCTAAACTGTGTGTGTGTGTGTGTGTCTGTGTGTGCGTGTGTGTGTGTGTGTGTGTATGTGTGCTTAGCTCTCTTTGTGTGAGCGTGATGTTGCCTGTAGAGACACAGTGGTTGTTCTCATTAAAAATCCTTTATCTGGGCTATCGAGCTCTTCTAATCAACCACACTTGTGTAGCTCACATTTACACGTGTACAAGCTGGAGTTAGAGCACAGCATTCTTGGAAGCTATAGGTGCTGATTGGACTATGTTTTGGTTTCCACATAAAAGCTTGTATATTGAGAGAGCAAACTGACCAAGAATTAAAAAAAAAAAAACTAGAAAAAATGACCTGTATATCTCAGTGGAGTTGTCATTGTAAAGCTGAGAGTAAATGGGGTTTAGCTGCAGGATCCTCTGTCCTCCTCCCAAACACCTTCACCATCATCATCATCATCATCAGTGGCCTCACTAACCCACTGAGCACGCCAGTTATTAAAATGAGAAATCGTGTGTCGTGGCTGCCATCGTCATGGAAACAGGTGGGTTTGGAAAATGGCCTGCACAACTGAAAAGATGAGAGCTGGCTGAGAGCAGAAGAGAGGGAGCAGAAGGAGAGTTTACTAGTTTACTATATTTATGAAGGACGTGTGGGAGCATGGATAATGTTACTTTGCACAGCAAGATATTTCTGTGTTCACAGACTCACGAGAATCCATGTTGGCGTTAATCAGGATCGCAATATTGAGGTTTGTGCAGAAGCCAAAGGCAAAGTGCCCAAAGGAACCAAAACAAACAGGACAACAGACGTACTTCAGTCTATTTTAACAACAATACACCAACAGACTTACTTCAGTCTATTTCAGCAACTAATACTACAGGACTATTTAGTTTGTGAAAAATGTGCAGAAGATAAAAGCTTTGTACATTTGTGGACAGAAGATGTCTTTGTGTGCTTTTCTCTCAACTGGATTTAACTAAAGTTTGATTTGTTGTCATGTTCCACTGTTGTGACACGACCAATCAGATTCAATTTTGTCATGACGGCCATGTTTTCTGATCACTTTCAGTGAGAGCCGTTCATATTGATCATGTGCAGAACTCAACTCAGAGTGACACACTGATCAGTCAGGTTATGGATGACATAGGCTGAGCCTCATACAGACTTGCATTGCCAACTGTAAGAAAGGTTTTAATAGGGCCCAGAAGAGATTGCTAAAATGGTTTTGTTTATAAAGCAGAAACATCACTTGACAAAGGCAATTTTTACCCCTGCACAATGTTGTCCTGTTTTGGGGTGCTCACTTTATCTGGAGTGTCCCAGACCTCCATGCAACATAGAATATAAATACATACTGGTATATAACAATTTAGATTAAATGTAGTTGTCAACTTAACTGATAGTAAAAGGTGATGTACCTGGCAGAATAGGCTTTTGTCTTTTACACTTACCACAGTGTCAGACAGTTCACTTTTCCTCGATGGCAGGTTCACATGGACAACACTGTCAACCTCACTAGAAGACTGTCCAGTATAGCCTTCAAAAATTAATTGAAACAAAATATCAATAATATTTTGAGTAATATGCAGAATTTATCTTGCATAGATAAGCTACAAGTGAGAAAACTCTGAAAAGGAAACCATGAATGTAATACGAAATGGAACACTTACAGCTGGTTTCAAAATCCTCTGCAGTGCAAATGTAAAGTGTTATCCTCTGGTAGGCCTCCCCAATTGCCTCCTTGTACTTCTGCACAGTGAAAGGGTCATTGGGATGTTTCTTCTTAGCTGCCATCAAGGTTCAACAAAACATGGACAACATCCTGCATGTCCTGGTTAAAATCCATTTGTTTTTTAACAGCAGCAGCCAATAGCTGCTCTGTTGACCAGTGAGGCAGAATATCAAGAGGGAGTGTGAAGAATCCAGCAGTCGTCCAGGTAGAATCCATGGTAAAAGGAGAAATTCAATTTGTCAACTGGACAAAGTTTATTTGGTCAAAGACGTTTCGCAGCTCATCCAAAAATTCAGCAGCGTAATTCGCATTGGTGCTATTTTCTCTCAATTCGTATCACTGCGCGCATATTAGCTGTATTAGCCTGTTCACTTATAAGCGGATGTTTACGGCGGATGCTGTACGGCGACATCTGCCGTAAGTGGATGTTTACAAGTGAACAGGCCAATACAGCTAATCTGTGCGCAGTGATACAAATCGAGAGAAAATAGCACCAATGCGAATTACGCTGCTGAATTTTTGCGCGGACAACTGTTTGTGACGCAAATATATCACTTTTGGACAAATATTGTTTTGAGAAGAAAAACTAGCTTTATTAACTGTCCCCGTGAACTTACCGGACCTGCGTTCCTGAGCTCCAGAACCGGAGCAGAACTGGGCTCAGACAACGCGGTGAGCGGTAAACCAGTGTTAATGCACGACACTATTAGAGGGGAACCCATACAGATTAACATAAAAAAAACCTGCACTATCCCTTTAAAGAGTCTTACGTATGTGTACATGCCATGTTTAAATTTGTGCGTAATATCTGCATATTACAATTGTACTAATTCAGTGTAATTGCCAGACTCATTGATGGATGCTCCTATGTTTCTATGTTACTGTAACATTGAGAGGAAATTATTGAATGTTGAATCTTAAATAAAAACAATGAAATATTTGTGGTTCACATCTCAAGATTTTTATTCAAAAATATAATTTTTTCAGCAGTGGAAGGATTCAATCTATTCTTTTTATTGCTGAGTACTTCTCCAGCTTTTGAAAAAACTCTTTCACATGGGACACTGGTTGCTGGTATACATAAGAATTTTTATTTATCTTATTATTTTTAGGACAGACGCATTAACTTCTCTTTTAAACCTTTTGGGAGTGGGTTGAGAGCTCGTGCTGCTCTGTGGTTCGTTGAAAACCCTGTCAATCAAACCCATGTTCGAGCTGAAGGCCCCCTAGTGAAACACTGCGCAAAACTACTGCAGTTCATGAACCGTCTGAGTCACGTGACAAGCTCTTGGACTTGCGTTTTGGAGCACTGTTTCGAAGTGTGTTCGAGTCTTTGAAACTGTGTCAAAACGCCCGTTTCATTTCGCCCATCACTACCTTACAGTATATCTGTGTAATCCCTCAGTGGTCCAGGTAGGTTCCATAATGGTCCATGGGTGTTTACTAGTGCTCTTATGCTGCCATGTGCTCTTATATTTGTTATGGTACAGCTCAGGGTCATTCTATAGACATTCAGGAAATGTTCATTTCTGTCCTGTCAATGGGACTTTTTTCGTATCAATACCTGCAAAAAAATGAGTATCTAGTTTCAATACTAGTTTTAGTAGTGTTAGTATCAATTAATATCTGAAAAAACTCTTCTCTTTGTAATTTGTGCATATAACATTATCTTTATAAACCCCAATACAAAGCAGTACTACAGTCACCACTGATCCTACTCTATTCTAAGCAGTACTTTCACACTGGAGCATACATATTTGAGAACTGTGCATTACTGTGATTAGTGACATAAGCTAGCACTATAGAATCCTGCTGGCTCTGCTCCCGCTCCATAGAGTGGGCAGGCACTTGGAGCATGGACACTGTCACCATAGAAACTGCATAATGATCCTGGAGGCGTGAGATGGTTCAGGTTGGAGCAGATGTAATGTGAGATGTTTCACAGAGAGGCTTTTCCATGAGTTTTTATCTCCTACATCCTTACGCCTGTCAGCTATTCTCAAATAACGAAATAGTCTAATCAGGATGAAGAGAAAATGCTATAAATCCCACAAGGCTTACAGATGATTGTGAAGAGGAGGAGATGAGGCTGAGGGGCTCTCAGTTCTGCTGCTGTGGGGGCTCAAATGAGAAAAAGATTACAAAAAAAATATCTATTCAGCCCTCAGATGAGCTCACTACCCTGGAATAGTTCTGTAACTATCTCAACTAATTGCTCCTTTTGTTTTTCGAATGGCGTATAGTTTAGCCTCTCTATTCAAACTGACGACCGTCTCCACCCCTCTGCCCCTCACTTGTCTGCCCTAATGCTTTCGTTCGTCTGTTCTGACTTGGTTTAAGAATCGAATTATAAATGGGAGACAAGTTATGTCTAACTCCCGGGAGTTAGACATAACTTGTCTCCCATTTATAATTTATAATAGATATGCTAAACGAGACGCCAGAGGAAAACAAAAGATAGCAGATTAGCTGGGATTGGTTCAGAACTTTTCTGGTGTAGTGAGCTCCTCCCTGCAGCTAGATATAAATAGGGTCTAACCAGCATCAGAACCAGAACTGAAGAAGCCTCTCGGATGAGCGGCGAAACGTTTTCAACCAAACAAACTTTGTCCAGTTGACAAATTGAATTTCTCCTTTTATCAAAAGATCTGTAAATCAACATTGTTGGCGCAGCCATTTCACTTAATTATTCTCTATGAAGTTAGATAGTTTTAGCTTATGGAGGATACAGAACACGCTCTACATCAGTTGGCGGTAACCAGAAAGAGAACATCTTTATTTCAACCACATGTATATATACACTCAACAAAAATATAAACGCAACACTTTTGTTTTTGCTCCCATTTTTCCTGAGATGGACCCAAAGATCCAAAATTCACTCCAGATACACAACACTACCATTTCTCTCAAACATTGTTCACAAATCTGTCCAAATGTGTGACAGCGAGCACCTCTGCCCCGCCGAGACAATCCACCCCACCTCACAGGTGCGCCACATCAAGATGCTGATCCGACATCATGACCAGTGCACAGGTGCACCCCAGACTGCCCACAATAAAAGGCCACCCCGAAATGTGCATTTTTTTTGCTTTAATGGGGGTCTGGGGACTCAGAACCAGTCAGTATCTGGTGTGACCACCATTTGCCTCATGCAGTGCAACACATCTTCTTCACATAGAGTTTATCAGATTGTCAGTTGTGGCCTGTGGAATGTTGGTCCACTCCTCTTCAAAGGCTGTTATAGACGAAGAACACAGGTGCATTTTATTGATGGCATTTTGAATGCACAGAGATACCGTGATGAGATCCTGAGGCCCATTGTTGTGCCATACATCCATGAACATCACCTCATGTTTCAGCAAGATAATGCACGGCCCCATGTTGCAAGGATCTGTACACAATTCTTGGAAGCTGAAAATGTCCCAGTTCTTGCATGGCCAGCATACTCACCGGACATGTCACCCATTGAGCATGTTTGGGATGTGCTTGACCGGCGTATACGACAGCGTGTACCAGCTCCCACTAATATCCAGCAACTTCGCACAGCCATTGAAGAGGAGTGGACCAACATTCCACAGGCCACAACTGACAATCTGATAAACTCTATGCGAAGAAGATGTGTTGCACTGCATGAGGCAAATGGTGGTCACACCAGATACTGACTGGTTCCCCAGACCCCCAATAAAGCAAAAAAAAGCACATTTCGGGGTGGCCTTTTATTGTGGGCAGTCTGGGGTGCACCTGTGCACTGGTCATGATGTCGGATCGGCATCTTGATGTGGCGCACCTGTGAGGTGGGGTGGATTGTCTCGGCGGGGCAGAGGTGCTCGCTGTCACACATTTGGACAGATTTGTGAACAATGTTTGAGAGAAATGGTAGTGTTGTGTATCTGGAGTGAATTTTGGATCTTTGGGTCCATCTCAGGAAAAATGGGAGCAAAAACAAAAGTGTTGCGTTTATATTTTTGTTGAGTATATGTAAGAGCACGTAGTGCGCAATAACGTAGGTCATGAGAGATCACACAGGTTAACAAACATAATAACGAAATTATTTAAATAACCCCCATATGGTATGATTTCATTGACTTGCGCCACTATGCGCTATTTTATCACATAACCAAGAAGTGCCCCGGTTTGACCCAGAGAGCAGTGCGGAGACAGCAGACGGTAAAGAGAGCGTGTGAACCCGTAGGCGCCGAGTGCGCAGGGTGCACACAAACGCACTGGAGGAGGAATCGAGTCCAGGTAGTGGAGAAACAGTTTGTATCGGAGCCTGGCTCCGCAAGGTGCGAGCGCTCCGCGCGCTCTGTCGGTTAAGCTGGGCGCGCTCTCGAGCCAGAGAGAGAGGCGCCGGTCGGGGAATGACGGGACAGCTACGCGCACTCCGTCACAATAAAAGTTATATTCTCACAGAGATCAACCTACTGATTACTGTGACTGTCACATGTTCTGCAGTGCAGTGTGTGCAAAAAAATGATCCGATATTGTGGCAATACCACAAATTTAAATAAACACTTGATCATAAATCATAAACCTCAGCATGACGAAATGCTACTGACCAAACGACGACAGGAGGCTAGTCAGGCAGCTCCCTCCAGCACAGCAGCAACAGCAGTACGACAGAGGTCATTGCCGAGGTGTTTGAGAGAGGGAGAATCCAAGTAATCCAGGTATCAACCATGTAGAAGACTAAGAGTCGTGTAAAGTAGGCCTATGAAAGGTGACGTGTTTACCCCTGACAGAAAATCCTGCCATTTTTGCCAGTAACATCCTGTTATTTTAAGTAGGGTTGTGCACTGCAAATTACATTTAGTTTCAAATGTATTTTCATTATGTAAGGATACAATTGAGGATACAATGATTTTTTTTCAGATATCTGGTGTTAGAATGTGTGGAGCTAAGCCCTCTGGTGGAGCTTTGTGAAGCCAAGGTATCTAGTCAGAGCCAGGTTAGTGTTTTTCTGCAGTATTAAAAAATGTATGAAAGAATCGGTATCGGTATCGATATCGGGATTCTAACCCTGGTATTACTTGGTATCGTATTGAAACAAAAATAACTGGTATCGCCCATCCCTACTATATTGCTCAATGATGAGTCTCCAGGACTCGGGGGCGAGCAGGCCGGAGAGCAGCGGACACTTCTCACCCTGGACATGGACTATTTGAGCCACTTCCCTCTGGCAGGAGGCTACGGTCCATCGGGACCAGAACCTCCTGTCACAAGAACAGTTTCTCTCCCTCTGCTGTTGGACTCATGAACAATTCAGAACATCTGCACAAAGCTGGACACTTTATATCACTAGTCACTTTAATTACATCATGTTTGCACTACTGTTCTGATGCTGCTCATCTGGACCTTTTTGTTATTTGGATTGCTTATTATTTTTTACTATATTATAGCTATATTTTAGTTATTATTATTTAGTGTCTATACTCTAGTTATTACTATTATTATTTAGTGTTTTATGATTGCACCTTATCACTGAGACAAGTTCCTAGTTTTGTGAACTTGACAATGGCAATAAAAATCTTTCTGATTCTGATTCTTCCTTACTTCACATATTGTATTGAAGTATGGGGGAATACTTATCAAACTACACTAAAACCTCTAATTGTCTTACAGAAACAAGCACTACAGATTATTTAAAGAAAGGTACCTACCTATGTAAAAAAAAATGACAGCAAGACAAATAATTTCACAACTTTTTCCACCTTTAATGTGAACCATAACCTGTACAACACAATTGAAGAACAAACTTTTAAAGGGAAAAAATATAAAATAAAAAACTTAAAATAACTTAAAGGGACAGTGTGTAAGATTTTTACCTGTTAATTACTGAAATTGAAGATACCCATTCAAAAATACATTGTTTTCCAAGCCTTTGCACTTCCATCATGAAATCAAAGTATTCTTTTGGACTTAGATATAGTCACATAAAAGGGGGATCTTCCCCATATAGAGGCAGCCATTTTGAATACGAGAGCCGCAGAAGGACATTTGGGCTCATCCTTTGCCTCGGCTCCGGCTAACAGCTGCTTAGCCGCGCTGCAGATGGCTCCCCCCTTCCCCCCTCCCCTTCCCCTTCTCTCCTTCGTTCCTCTGCTCCCATATGCAGCCAGGAGCGAAGGAGAGAGAAGGAGGGAGGGGGAACATGCTGCCGGATCACACATCGTAATGGATATAACACGTATTTTGGACTAAATTGTTTTACTGGATTTTATTCGCTGGATCCTTATGGACAGATTGAGACCAAGTTTATGATGAAATACAGAGTTTGACCTGTGCAGAGCCTTCAAAGGTAAGCTAAGTAAGCTAAGTTTTGTGCTTTTCTGTATAAAAGCCCCATGTGCTCGGGGAGTGATTGTTTTGCAGGGAAATGAATTGCATAGTCAAAAAGAGGAGACTGTAAGGTTTCATTTGATGTGTAGATTGTCATGAATCATGATCGGGATTGTGTGTTTTCATGCGAAAAGAAAAAAAAAAAGTGAACGGGGGACCGTTTTATGTATACAGCGGTGCGCGGTTCGTGCGCGGGCACGCGCGATGTCGGCGGTACGTCGCGTCCGGGTGACCCTCGAGGTCTGCCGTAGCCAAAAGAGGAAGTGGAATAGCTAGTAACCACCTATGCGCCACGAATCCTACACACTGTCCCTTTAAACTAATCCTTTGTTGCAGCACCTTTGGCTTTTATTACAGCATTCATTCTTTTTGGGTAGGAGCCTTTCAGCGTGGCACATCTTGATGTGGCAATATTTGCCCACTCTTATTTGCAAAACCCAAATCTGACAGATTGGAGAGCATCTCCTGTGCACAGCCCTCTTCAGATCACCCCACAGATGTTCGATGGGATTCAGGTCTGGACTCTGGTTGGGCCATTCTAAAACCTCAATCTTATTCCGGTGAAGCCATTCTTTTGTTGACTGAGATGTGTGCTTTGGGTGATTGTCATGCTGAAAGATGAAGTTCCTCTTCATCTTCATCTTTCTAACAGAAGGCTGAAGGTTTTGTGCCAACACTGACTGGTATTTGGAACTGTTCATAATTCCCTCCACCCTGACTAAGGCCCCAGTTCCAGCTGAAGAAAAACAGCCCCAAAGCATGATGCTGCCACCACCATGCTTCACTGTAGGTCTGGTGTTATTTTGGTGATGTGCAGTGTTGTTTTTGCACCAAATACCTTTTGGAATTATGTCCAAACAGAACATAACATATTTTCCCACATGTATTTGGGAGATTTCAGATGTCTTTTTGCAAAATTAAGCCGAGCTTGGGTGTTTTTCTTGTAAGAAAAACACGGCTTCGGTCTTGCCACCCTACCCCATAGCCCAGGCATATGAAGAAGATGGGAGATTGTTGTCACACAGCCAGTACTTTCCAGAAATTCCTGCAGCTCCTTCAGTGTTGCTGCCGGCCTCTTTGGAAATTCTTTTGTAGCCTTCACCTGACTGATATCTTCAAATAATGGGATCCTTCTGATGCTTTGGAAGCTCTCTGCGGACCATGACTTGTACTGGTAGACGTGGCTACAAGAATGTGAGGAAAAGCCTACTAGAACAGCTGAACTTTATTTGGGGTTGATCAGAGGCACTTTAGTTGGCGACAAGTGTGTGCTGACTCCAGTTTAACATGAGTTTGAATGGAATTGGTTAAATCTGAACACAGCCACAACCCGAGTTATAAAAGGGTGTGCATACTTATGCAACCACATTATCCAAGATGGTGCATGCTCCACTGCGACAGCACGACCTGAGCTCTGTTTGACTCATCTGTAAAGTTTGTATTTTGTCTCCGTTTATGCGCACCTAAATGGATAAAAGTAATGATCCACCAAAGCGCTTTTAATGACATGGCTGATTTATGGAAGCATCGCGCATCTGACAGGTGGCAAAAACAGGTTACTCACCTACAGCCGCGATCAGCTTCTCCCCCACTGACATCACTGACACTGACATCACTGTGGTGTTTCAGGGCAGGGCAGAATTAGAAGGTACTTTGTTAAAATGCTAATGCTTTTATAACAAAAAGTCCATATAATCATTCAATAATTCAATAATACACAGGATATATGTTATCACACACGTACACACACACACACACACACTCACACCTTAGTCCTGGTTTAGTCTTGGTTTAGTCCTGGTTTAGTCCCAGTTTAGTCCTGGCTTAGTCCTGGTTTAGACCTGGTTTAGACCTGGTTTAGACCTGGTTTAGACCTGTTTTAGTCCTGGCTTAGTCTTGGTTTGGACCTGGTTTAGTTTTGGTTTAGTCCCGGTTTAGTCCTGGTTTAGACCCGGTTTAGATCTGGTTTAGTCTTGGCTTAGTCCTGGTTTGGACCTGGTTTAGTCCTGGTTTAGACCTGGTTTAGTCTTGGTTTAGTCCTGGTTTAAACCTGGTTTAGTCTTGGTTTAGTCCTGGTTTAAACCTGGTTTAGTCTTGGTTTAGTCCTGGTTTAAACCTGGTTTAGTCTTGGTTTAGTCCTGGTTTAGTGCCGAAATAGATGCAGAAATAATCTGATAATATGACTCACCCATAAGAATGCGGTCAGATCCATTCTAACAGTTTGCCGTGTTGTCTTTAATAATCCGGAGCTCCGGAGAAAAGGACATAATCCCGAACGTATCCCCTGTCCCGAGGCGAGAGTTCCTTCTTACGTAGCATTAACGTAGCAAGTTAAGGATTCTTCTTCTCTTAGAAATGCCGCGTAAATATCAGGCTCACAGCTGATCGGCGAACAGGCGCAAACACAACAGTGGCAATCGTCATGATTGGCGGGAGCGCGTATCGGTGCGTAATTATGCTGCAACATGATTGGAAGCTGGAGCGCACTGGCCATTTTGACTTAAAAATGGCGAAATTTGCCAAAGGTTTAGGGATTTTCATGCCTGATTGATAAAATGCCATAAGGGATGGAAGAAGGGATGCCCGTTTTAGAAGAGGGATGATTTTGACTATTTTTTCCCACAGGGGGGATGCCACCCCCCCCCATCCCCCCTCAACTCGAGTACTGACTGGATCTCCGACCAAGAAAGCGGGGAAGACTCGGGGGTGTCCGGAGCAGGATTCGGAGACCTCCATTCAAGCCCTCTATCAAATGTCTGTTCACTCCGTAATAAGATGGATCTTCTACATGCCAGATGCCAACTAGAAAGGGCCTTCAGAGACATTTGTGTCATTGCCCTTACGGAAACAAACAAAGGAACTCATTTTCAACCCAGTGGACACTTTCAAATATCTCAGGGTCACAATAGACAATGCACTTACATTTGATCAACATATCACAGACATTTACAAAAGAAGCCATCAACGATTGTCAGTAATCAGAAAACTCAAAGGACTCTATGTTTCTCCACATCTGTTATCACTGTTTTACCAATCCATCAGCCAATCTCTCCTGTCGTTTTGTTCCACCTGCTTTTTCAATCTGCTCACTGTTAAAAAACGGTCTAAACTCACAAAAGTAGCACATACAGTTGCTAAAATCATAGGACTCCCCACATCCAACCTTACAAATCTTAATGACACTGGACGCATTGCACTTTCCATAGAACAGGACCCCACTCACCCACTACAGGAGCACCTCACCCCTCCATTATCTCGGTTGTTTATTTTTACTTCATCTCCCTGAAAGATTACTGTTGTGAATTTATTTATCTTGATATAATTTTTTTTACATCACAAAAACCTGGCATTTGAACAGGGGTGTGTAGACTTTTTATATCCACTGTAGTGAAATAATCCCCTCCCCTCTCAGTATTCCACCAACTTTTAGAAAAGACAGAAGAGAAACATGAGATCAGAACAGTTTAATGTTTGGTTTGTCCTGAAGCATGCAGGTCTGTAGCTCACAGACTGTTTGAGAGCAGCATTAGTCTTTTTCACACAATATTCAAATGAGGAGGATGTGCCACGGGTGGACAGTCAGATGGACATGGGCTTATGGTCACAGACTGTGGACTCATGCAACATCACAGCAACAACAGCACACACAGACACCCAAGAACAGACAGGTCAGCCCCAGAATGGACAGAGATCAGCCCCAGAGCTGCAGGAACACATCACAATGCGTCACACGAGGGGTCACATTACTTTGCACTGGACAGGTCAGAAGAGGCATCCATGGGCTATGAGTGTGTCGAGTTAGACATTTTAGGTA
Organism: Paratrypauchen microcephalus; assembly: GCA_036785185.1. Taxonomy (NCBI): domain Eukaryota; kingdom Metazoa; phylum Chordata; class Actinopteri; order Gobiiformes; family Gobiidae; genus Paratrypauchen; species Paratrypauchen microcephalus. The sequence goes on along the minus strand of JAVJIX010000241.1, from coordinate 1,074,921 downwards.
TTGAGTCTATTTGAATAGTCTATTTCACCTGATAGCTTTTTCATAGCGTGCATATTTTAGAACAATCATGGCCAATGATACGGAACATTCAAGTCTTTAAATATGAAAATTCAGGTTGTCATCATTTTACTGGAGCTATTTTTTGGGGCTAATTTGTATTCTTGTAAAATGCATTTTTGACAACTTCAGTTTTTGCAAAGTATCATTTAAATCAGTAATCATTAAGTTTTTGTTACTGTTTCTCAGTTTGCATAATGAAGTGGAGGTGGGAGAGGTCTGCAGACATTATGCACAGATGCAGAGGCTCATTTTGCTGCTGCTATAATGGATAAATCTGATTGGACGCTTAACGCCATCAGCTTCATAATGTCTCAGTGGCAAGTCACTTTCGTAAGTTTGTTTGTGAAGAACAAAATGGCTCTACACAATCCTCTGCCTCTATCGCATTATGGGGAGAACATGCACTATATTGCCAAAAGTATTCACTCATTCACCCATTCAAATAAACAAAATCAGGTGTTCCAATCACTTCCATGGCCACAGTTTCATAGTTTGCTTTATTGTTGAAAAACCATATGTATAAGAGATAAAAGGAGAAGTTCAATTTGTCAACTGGACCAAGTTTGTTTGGTTGAAGACGTTTCGTCGCTCATCCAAGAGACTTCTTCAGTTCTGGTTCTAGTGCTGGTTGGTCCCTGTTTATATCTAGCTGCAGGGCGGAGCTCACTACACTGAAATCCTTCTGAAACTATCCCCTCATTTGTTCCTTTTGTTATTCGAATATTTAGCATCTCTATTCAGACTACATACCGTCTCCACCCCTCTGTCCCTTGCTTGTCTGCCCTAATGTTTTTTCTTTCCGTCTGTTATGACTTGGTAACAACCAAGTCATAACAGACGGAACAAATGAGGGGATAGTTTCAGAGCTATTTCAGAGCAGTGAGCTTCTCAGGGCTAAATAGAGATGGTAAACGAGACGCCAGGGAAACAAAAAGATACAAATTAGCTGAGATAGTTTCAGAAGGATTTCAGTGTAGTGAGCTCCGCCCTGCAGCTAGATATAAACAGGGACTAACCAGCACTAGAACCAGAACTAAAGAAGTCTCTCGGATGAGCGACGAAACGTCTTCAACCAAACAAACTTTGTCCAGTTGACAAATTGAACTTCTCCTTTTATCATGGATTCTACCTGGACGACTGAGGGACTTTTCACGCATATGTTTAAGACACATACTGAATCGAAATTTCGTTTCCCCCTGGTCAAGCAGAGACAGGTGTATAAAATCAAGCACCTGGGCCTGCAGACTGTTTCTACAAACATTTGTGAAAGAATGGGTCGCTCTCAGGAGCTCAGTGAATTCCAATGTGGTACTGTGATAGGATGCCACCTGTGCAACAAGTCTAGTTGTGAAATTTCCTTGTTCCCAAATATTCCACACTCAACTGTCAGTGGTATTATAAGAAATGGAAGCGATTGGAAACAACATCATCTCAGCCACAGAGTCCTGACCTCAACCCGTTAGAACACCTTCGGGGTTGAATTACAGCGGAGACTGAGAGCCAGGCCTTCTCGTTCTGGAAGAGGGATCAAAAATTCCCATAAACACACTCCTAAACCTTGCAGACAGCCTTCCCTGAAGAATTGAAGCTGGTATAGCTGCAAAGGGTGGCCTGACGTCATATTAAACCCTATGGTTTACAAATGGGACGTCGCTTAAAGGGATATGCCACCCCCAGGTCAAACTTGGGCATCTCCCCACAGTCCAGAGACTAAAATAAGTGGTGGAAAGCGTTTTCCTGCTCACCCAGCCATTGTCCAGGTCTGTCAGCACTGACCGCCTCGGTATCTGCAGCTACTCCGCGTTAGACTGGAGTCTAACGTCGCCAGAGAAAGATTTCGGCCAAAAGGAATTAATTTGCTCGATGCGTTTCCCAATTACTTTCTGTGTAGTAACTCCCTTCCCGGTGCGTAACTGGGATTCCCGTCAGCGTGATGTGTGCTTCGGCTGTCTTTTTCCGCACTGAAAAATAGTTCCCACCCAAAATGACCAAGGCAAGCTCTCCGTGTTGATTTGCACATTTATTTGCACTCGATATGAATGCGCACTACACACAAAGTAATTGGGAAAAGCATCGAGCAAATTAATTCCTTTTGGCCGAAATCTTTCTCTGGCGACGTTAGACTCCAGTCTAACGCGGAGTAGCTGCAGATACCGCGGCGGTCAGTGCTGACAGACTCGGACAATGGCTGGGTGAGCAGGAAAACGCTTTCTACCACTTATTTTAGTCTCTGGACTGTGGGGAGATGCCCAAGTTTGACCTGGGGGTGGCATATCCCTTTAAGTTCATATGCGAGTCAAGGCAGGTGAGCGAATACTTTTGGCAATACAGTGTACTTTACATTTGCAACAAGTTTTCTAACAAGAGCTTCATTTGGGACCGGATAATGTGGTTGTGTTTGCAAACGTGTGCGACCAAAAGTTGTGGATGTGATCCTGCAGCTGCATTGTGAACATCTTCTAAAAAGTTTAGCCGCATGAGTCCATTCTGAATAAATACACAAATATATCCATACACTCAACACACACAATCTCATCCAGTCAGAGAGCAGCGCTCATGTTCGACCAATCAGAACACAGCACATCATCTCAGCCAGTCAGAACAAAACACACCTCATCATCCAATCAGAACACAGCATACAAAAAAATGAACGAATCAGGGCGCATAAACAAAGCAAACCGCCAAAACAACACAGTATTATACAGTCAGAACTCACTTTCCCACAATTCACTGGGTCAGAGATGCGCTCAGGTGTCACTAAACCTTTTCAATCATAAAACTGTAATAATCTAACCTAGTCATAGACCGAGCCTCGCCCGCCTGTTGCTAGGAGTAACACTTCTACGGTATTGTAGTAGAAAATTTGCCAGGCTTCTGTACGGCTCAGTATTTGAGCAAAGTCTGTCTTGCCCCACTACAGATATATTATATAAGCAGCTCTTGAGGTTAAAATAAATACTGTTATTAACTGATCCAGGGACCAAAGAGAGCATGAGCATTTTACTGGAGCCTCTGAGCACGTCCTGACCCAGCGACTGCAGTGGGAGCAGTTTCCAGTTCATTGCATGTTTGTGCTTTCTCAAAATCTCTTTAAAATCTCTCAGAAAATCTCTACATGTCCTGTGCTTCCTCTTTCTCCACCATGACCAGTTGCCATGGAAACCCTGCTTCCTGCTCGAAGATAACGCTCTCTCTCCAGCAAAGATCACAAAAGTCCAGATTAGATCTGTAGTTAGCCTCCTTTGAGAAAATGACTTAGCCTCTGGCACAAGTGCTGAGTCATGCTCCAGTTTGACACAGTGAAGGCCGACAGAAAGCACCACGACACGAGGAGCAGAGGGCTGGGCCTGGAGTACACTTATCTTACACTTAGACAAACTTTATTGATCCACAAGGGACATTATTTGGGTACAGTAGCTCACTCATCATAATATAATATATAACAGAGGGTGACAAAAAATAGATGGAATAGCAAAAAAGATAGAGAAAAGAGAAAAGAAAGACGTGTCAAATGAGACACCTATACATATACACTTATTTTTATATAGAAATAAACAAATAAGTGTATATGTACAAGTCAAAATATAATAAAATATCAAATCACAGACAAGAACAACTACTTGCTGTAAAAGTGGTGCTTAACACTAAAACAACATATTTCTAGCTAGTAATGTGTGTGTTTTTATGTTTTTATAGCATTTTCTACTGTCATTGTGGGGTGATTTTAGTGCAAGCTAGGTCCAGACCTGATTGTGGCTACTCACTGGTCATTGCAGTTTCAAGTACTATGTAACATCACACTAATAATAGCCAGATAAAAGCCAGTTTTTCTGATTACAAACGCCTGGTGGCAGAGGCAGAGTGTGAAGTGTGGATCTGTGGACCGTAACTTTTGAAGATTTGTGTTGAGTGCCTTTACTGGAGTGCGGTCATGCCTTCTCCAAACAAATTTACCTCAGGTACTAATAAAGAAACCTTGAACCTTCGTCAGTTCCTTAAACCTTCAAACCTCCTCCCCTTTACTTTCCCCTTTTGCCCACCAGGCACTGCCCAGTTCATATAATCCCACAAAAAACAATACACAAACTAAACAAACAAAGTACAATTCCTCCTTGAACGATATGTCTTTTGTCATTTGGGTCTTATGTTTTGATCTTTGGAGAGGAACATACTTAATGAATGAAACAACTCAGGTACAGTATGTTGTGATGATGAAACTAGATAAATAATGAAGAAATAAGAAAAATACAATGCCTGAATTAACTACACACTCTATATTTGCTACTTCGAACAGTTCACATTTTATTTGAGCATAGCGCTGCATTAAAAAAAATAAAAAAGTAGCCAAATGACAATTTGATGATAACATGATTTGTCCCTAAATGAAATCCTTAAATGAATCTTTAACTAATGGAACCGCTCCCATCACAGTGTCTCCAAACACAGCCCTCAGCCTCCTTCACAGTCCATGCGATTTCTGCATTTTCTTCCAGCTCTTCTCTCACCTCTCGACTGTGAAATGGCTCTGAACACTACAACTCCCATGAGGCTTAGCGGTGGAGCTGAGAAGATGGCTTTTGCGAAGTGTCAGATTGAGAGGCTCATTTCCCACTTGATTCTGCATAGCGTCGTGTTCGTCCTGCTGCTTTGGAGAATGTCACAAAAATAAGGCTTTTTTTTACGTCAAAAAGGAGAAGACGCTCCATTACTCCCTATAGCGGCGTCCCTGGAGGCTCTTATAGTAGTGTTCAGCATCAGCCGGGTTACGCACATCCCGATCCAACAGCACCAGCGCTGTTTTGCGCCGCATGGCCATTTCCAGCCGCTGCCCCTCCATGTCAGCGTGCGTGTCAGACAGAACCGGAGACAGGGGTGACCCTGACCTCTGGTGTGGCCGGAAGCTGCTACCCTGCGCCGCCAAATCCCTCCGTTTCATGTTGTTCAGATCATACGTGTCCCGATTGTCTGCACTGTTTGCCGCCCACTCCCACGGGTTCCCGGAAAGAGGCGGGGCCTGGGGGATCTGCGCCACCTGTACAATGGGGTGGTGAGGGGCATGGGCGTCTACCGACACGATCCCTGGACCGTCGCGATGCTTTTCCGAGTTGGATTTGTAATGTGGAGATTCGTTGGAAGAGGAGCCGCCCGAGCAAGTCGAGGTGGTCTCTGAGGATTTGGGCGTGTCCGAGGAGGACATTGGTAACAGGCCTTGCTGCTTGGACATGGCGATCACCTGCATTAAACGCGGTTGGTTGGCGGCTGCTCTGGATGACGACTCTCCCGTGGTCTTCTCTCGTATGGCCATCCATTTCGCTCGGGTTAGCGCACTCTTTGGGGACACGGGGGGCGGACCTGCTTCTGGGATTTGAGGGGGTCTGGGCGTGGGCACAGCTTTGGCACCACTTGGTGGAGGGGTGGAGGTGCGGCTGGACGAGGCGGACCGGGACTGGTATATAGGCGCCTGGGAGCCTCCATCGTCTGTTTCTACGGAGCCCACCTCTGAGCCATCCTCGCTGGCATCTCTGTCACCATCATCCTTGAAGCCGCGCATTTCCATGGACTTCTGCTTCCACTCTGACACCAGCTGCTGCGAGCGCATAGGGTCTAGGGGGACTTGCACAGCTTTTAACCTCCGCTGGACAGGTTGAACCGGCTGAATAATAGACTCCTCTGCTGCATCGCTAGCTAGAACACCGTTAGCATTGATACTAGCTCGTGGGAGAGTGTTACTAAATGTTAGCATGGTCTCTTTGCCCATGGGACTGCGCGGGGCCAGTAGTTCCACGTCCACGCTGGCTCTCTTCAGGTTCTCCACAGAGCTCTTCTCACGCTGCAGCTGGCTCAGGCCCTCCAGGCGGTTGAGGGGGGCGGGGTTAGTGGCGATCTCGTCATTGCTCTCTGAGGCTGAGGCAGGGCCCTTGTTGTAGACAGACTCGTGGCCCCGCTCGGTTAAAGCACGCAGGGGGTCCTCTTTAGGGGGAGGAGGAGGGGGATGGGGGGCCACATCCTCTGAAGACTTGAAGTTGGCCACAGCATGGAGAGCCTGGGGGAGGACGGACAGTGTCAAATCACAGTCTACACTAAAGAGGGGCTATTACACTTCTATGGGCTATTAACTGCTAATACGTCACATATTTAGGTCATATTTAGTTCTGACTATGCTATTCAGCGGAAAGCATGTATTAAGATGTTGAATAAGTTTCACAGAATACCTCCTCCCTTTGTTCTCTACACTAAGTCACTCCCCCTTCAGAGCACAATCAGTGTGCATTTTGCTAATGAACCTCCTGAATATCGCATCAGGTTTGTATACAGTAATCCCTCGTTTATCGCGGGGGTTATGTTCCAGAAATAACCCGCAATAAGAGAAATACACAAACTAGGACAACTTTATATTTTACAATTATTACACATTTTAAGGCTGTAAATGCCTCACCACACACATTATACGCTTTTCTCAGACTGGAATTAACCTTTTCCCACATTTCTCTCTCGTTTAAACACTCAAACTTTCATAGATTTTCAACAAAATGTATTAATAGTGAAGCGTGGGGGAAGACACGGCTCCAGAAGCCTCGCCGGACGCACAAGGGGAGCGGAGACATGAGTCACTGGATCCGCAGGAAGCACCGTGCTCATCCAACAGCACTGCCAAGTCCCGGGACGCGACGCGCACCAACCCCTTGGCTGCGAGCACGAGATCGAACCGTGGTGCCCGGACCGCGTCTTCTCAGCCCGAGCCACAAACCAGCCGCACGAAACCAGCAAAGAGCGGCACGTGGTGGTTTAATCCTTGTTTAGACCTGGTCCAATCCAGGTTTAGACCTGGTTTAGACCTGGTTTAGTCCACATTTAGTCCTGGTCTAGTCTTGGTCTAGTCCTGGTCTGGTCCTGGTCTAGTCCTGGTCTGGTCCTGGTCCCCCTGCGTCCCCTATCTATCAATCGGCAAAGGTCTACAGTCTCTTAGCCAATCAGGAAGCAGAACACAATGTTACACTATTAAAAAAATGTTACACTATTAAAAAAAAAAAAAAAAAAATCCGCAAAACAGCGAGGCCGCAAACAGTGAACCGCGATAGAGCGAGGGACCACTGTATATGCTTTTATATATTTATGGAGAATTGATGGGTGACTTACGCTAGTGAAAGGAGCCTTGTACAAAATCTTGTAAGGAGGGTTTGAACAGTGCGGGAGTGATCGCTAAATACTCAAACATGCATAGATAACATCTAAAACTGGCATTAGAATGCCAAAAAGTTGATTTTTTTTGCATAATATCCCACTTGAAGTGGGATATTATGCAAAGTTGAGTGTTTAGTCCACAGTAGAATGTGACAGTTGTTATGAGAAGAAACACTGTGATTTTACGATTGTCACATTTAGAGACACTATGAATGAAACAAACAGAGAAATCCATTATTTACTGTCATTCACACTGACAGGTTACCATAGTAATCTGTGCCCAGTTTTATAACTCAGCCATGTTTTGGCTGCGTTACATAAAATAAAGGATTTCTATTTTGGATGATAATTTTTGGACAGTAGATTATGCTCGTGTGGCCTGGGTATTAAATAATTCATAGACTCTAAAATGTGTATCCTTGCTTTGCTATGATTTTTAAATACAGCGGTACCTCACTTTACGAAAGACCCTACATACGAAAAATACAAGTTACGAAATGCTTTCACGTTAAATTTTGGTCTCTAGATACGAAAGAAAATTCATGTTACGAAACGCGAAATATCAAAACTCAGATGCCCGTCCCGCTGTTATCCCCGCTCAAAAAGCACCTTTCTCGGCCTCTTAGCTCTAGCGCCGAACACACAAGATTTTCAACAAAATGTATTAAATAGTGAAGCGTGGGGGGAGACACGACTCCGGAAGCAGCGCGGAGACATGAACGCACCGCGCGAGGAGCACGCACGGCGCGAGGAGCACCCCTAGTCCTGGTCTGCACGACCGGCACCGGGGCTGCGAGCACGAGATAGAACCGCGTGCCCGGACCGCGTCCTCTGGAGCCCGAGCCACAAACCAGCCACACGAAACCAGCAAAGAGCGGCACGTGGTAGTTTAATCCTGGTTTAGTCCGGGTCTAGACCTGGTCCAGTCCTGGTTTAGTCCAGGTCCAGTCCAGGTTTAGACCTGGTTTAGTTCTGGTTTAGACCTGGTTTAGTCCACGTTTATTCCTGGTCTAGTCTCTTAGCCAATCAGGACGCAGAACCAATGTTACACTATAAAAAAAAAAGTTACACTATAAAAAACAACAACCTTGGAACGAATCAGGCCTTTTCCATTGAAATAGCTACTCAACTTACGAAAAATTCACATTACGAAACCACTTCTGGAACGAATTAATTTCGTAAGGTGAGGTACCACTGTACAGTATCCTTTTTCTCCCCACTTTAACCTATGGCCCTTCCTAACTATCTCATTAGATCAGGAATTAAGATGGTTCCCCTCACGCCTAATATAGCATGATGAAGAGTTCTGGCATCAGAGTAGAATAGTGCACCTTTAAACTCAATAGATTATTCAACTGTTTTAGTGACTCAACAAATGAATCGTACTAAAGACACAACCAATATGGCTTCTCTGTGTTCAGACCAGTGGTGTCCAAGCTTTGTCTGGGTCCTTATGCTTCCCGGTGACTTGGTCCCATAGACTGTATATAAAAAATGGACATAGCTAATGGCGCTAGCCAGCACCTTCCATATAAGAAGTTTGTATGTGGGCACTTCCATCTCCACTGACCCTGACTCCCACTGGAATATTGTGGCCCATCTCTTTGAAACTGCTGTGGTGAGCCTCGTCATTTTGGAATTAAAATGTTCATATTTACCCACTCTTCATGATCCTGGGGCTTTTATTTAGCTATAACTGCTCTAGCACTGTGAGCTTCATCTGAGTGGGCCTTTTTATTAAAGTCTATTCCTTTTTACTGCATGTTGCAAATGTTGGTTTGTCTGAGATGGAATCAAGGCCTCTGCTAAATGGAACTTTTTTGGAATGATTCATAGTATCAATCATCTGTCTGGGCCCTCCCCTTTATCTGTCTTACTGTGGAAAAACGTCTCATGTTTTAGACCGACAAATTGACTCTTGACGAAATGGACTCTCGTGAGCTTTTAGCCATGTTAGAATATTGTTTCCTCATCAAAAACCACAGCTCTCAAGTCTCACGCTTTGAGAGTGTGACACACGCATTTCAACGAGCTCACACGCCACACATGGTATTTCTCACGCTGAAATTTTGTTAAGCAATTCAATGAAACTCTAGCCACTGGTCACAGCGCTTCTGTGCCCAGAACATCGGTCTGTGTGGCTCAGAAGAGTTATCCAGGCACCACGCCCTTTTCAGCCAATCAGAAACTAGATTGTTCTGTTGTCGGGCAGACCGTAGAGTCTAGTTTCAGCTAAGCGCGCACTGCACTGTCAGTGATAATTGAAGGACGGCAACTGAACACAAGTGAGACGAACGAATGATGACAAAACGGTGACTGATAAAACAAACGAACATCCAACTCAGGACTGAGAACCATCAGGTAATAACTTCATTTATACAACTCTCATTAGTTGCTTTGTAGTTTTGCTCTTTAGACCAACATTTACCTTTACCTGTCCATTTCAAGCTAGCGTTATTCAATATTTATTTTAGGTAACCAACTAGCAATCTGCCTACTGTGGTTATTATTATATATTATCACAGAATAAATAAACAGTGTATGATATAATTGAACTTTTTCAAAGAAGCTGGGTTGAAGGGTCAATGGGTCGCTAGGTGGATAGGTGGCCCCCCCCCCCAAAAAAAAAAAAAAAAAAAAAAACTCACTCCAACCAAACTTCAAAACTTGAGAGCCCTGTCAAAAACAAATCTGGAGTTGTGTTTTGTTCCATTCACACGTTTGATTATGTCTCCGTCTGTCTACAGTACGTCTCCAAAGCTCAAAATGCTCTGGTCCACCTTGTGATGTCACAAAGTGGTAGTTTTCAAATTAACAGCTGCTTTTACCTTTCGTAGGGATTGATCCAAATGATTGCCTTTGTACAGTATGAAGATATGGAGTGTAGTGGAGCATCACAAGGTGTTTTCAGTTTGAGAGAAGAACTCAGCCTAAATCGTCAGGGTTTGTGTGTTAAAGGGATATGCCACCCCCAGGTCAAACTTGGGCATCTCCCCACAGTCCAGAGACTAAAATAAGTGGTGGAAAGCGTTTTTCTGGTGACGCAGCCATTGTCCAGGTCTGTCAGCACTGACCGCCGCGGTATCTGCAGCTACTCCGCGTTAGACTGGAGTCTAGAAGAAAAACACAGCCGAAGCACACACCACGCTGACAGGGGAATCCCTGTTATGCACCAGGAAGGGAGTTCCCCTGTTACGCAGCGTGTTGTGTGCTTCGTCTGTCTTTTTCCGCACTGAAAAATAGTTCCCACCCAAAATGACCAAGTCAAGCTCTCCGTGTTGATTTGCACATTTATTTGCACTCGATATGAATGCGCACTACACAGAAAGTAATTGGGAAAAGCATCGAGCAAATTAATTCCTTTTGGCCAAAGTCTTTCTCTGGCGACGTTAGACTCCAGTCTAACGCGGAGTAGCTGCAGATACCGCGGCGGTCAGTGCTGACAGACTTGGACAATGGCTGCGTCACCAGAAAAACGCTTTCCACCACTTATTTTAGTCTCTGGACTGTGGGGAGATGCCCAGGTTTGACCTGGGGGTGGCATATCCCTTTAAAGATGTGTGAATGACACAAAATACAACTCCAAGTATGTTTTTGATAAGAAAACTACATTATAATGTAGATATAGAAAATAGAGTAATATGGGCCCTTTTAAATCACATCTAGGCTACGTATGAGCTTTGAACGTTGTGTTGATTAGTCAAAAAGGAAACTTGCAATTATACTGTACATTTGATTTGATTTATACTGTCAGTGCTGCATGTACCAGGTAAGCGGCGATGAAAGCCCCAATGAGGAAACCCACGTAGACGTCGATGGGGTGGGAGCGGTGCTGCGTGATCTGGGTCAGACCGGTTAGAGCCGCCGCGATGGCAAAGGCGAACACCAGCACCGGCTTCAGCAGCTTCGTACTGTCCGAGATGGTGGAGTTAAAGTACATCTGCACAACACAACGTCAACACATGAGACATGAGACAAAGGGTCAAACCAGATATATGCCTGGAGACTAAACAGGAGGTGGTGAGGAAGAGGGTGTAGAAAGGCTGAGCTGGGTGGTGCTGTTGCAGCTGCTGTGTGAAGATAGTTTGTTGAAGCTGAAATTCAACCCTCATGATTTTTATTTTAAATTGTGAGATTAATGTTGCAGGTTTGTGGAGCCAGTTTATGGATCACAAGTTTGGAGATTTCTTTCAAAAATATCCCATAGAGTTATAGACCCTTACCCACCACATGAGATAGACTTTAGACCAGGGGTGTCAAACATGTGGCCCGGGGGCCTGATCCTGCCCTCCAAGACCTTTATTTTGGCCCTCGGCTGATTTTCTATTAAAATATTTAAATTATATTTCAATTTTCTGTTAAAATATTGGTAATTTTCTGTGCCACTTTTCTGTGCAGTTTAGCATAGCCGCCACTCCAGCCCCTCTGTGCGTGTCCGCCTTCCACCAGAGCAGCACAAATAAACAAAACGCTCTTAAAGGACCATCGTTTTGTCAGCAAAATGTCAAAAATGAGAAAACTGGACGCCGAGTGCAGGATTTTCCAAGGAAAAATTGACTAATTCCTGTTTGTTCACGGAGGTGAATGGGAAACCTGTACGCTTGGTGTGTTTGCAACAAGCGGCGGTGCTCAAGGAATATAATCTTAAACGCCACTACGAGACACGGCATTTCGAACAATACAGTAACTTGAACGAAGAATTGAGAAGACAGAAGATAAACGAATTATTGCTGCGACTGAAGAAACAGCAGTCTGTAATAGATTTGTGTTTCTCTGCACAAATATTTGGACTTATTGCTATTTTTGGAGTATATTTGCCATGAGTTTTCTGATCCGGCCCCTTTGGGATAAAAGTAGGTTGGGTACGGCCCCCGGACCAAAATGAGTTTGACACTCCTGCTTTAGACTTTATTGTCCCCAAGGGGAAATTCATTTTCACGCACACAGAGCCTGTTTGACACACACAGCAACAACACAACAAACACAAACACATACAATAAGCGTTACAGCACACTCAGCGGGGCCTGTTGTTCAAAAATGTGATGGCTGAAGGGATCAGGCTTCTGCCAAAGATCATGACATCAAATTCTAGAACGTTAAAGGTCCCATGGCATGAATTTTTCACTTTCTGAGGTTTTTGAACGTTAATGTGAGCTCCCCTACCCTGTTTAGGGGCCCCCCCCCCACATGGCTAAAAGTTGCAAAATGTCTAAACTGAGCATTTGCGATCCTTTTCTGTGTTAGAAAAAAACACAGCTGAAACGGGCGATTCTGAACAAGGCACCTTATTATTACCTTATTGACGTCAGATCGACCACCCCCACCCCCGGTCTGTGTCTACTCAGCGTCTCTGTAAATCACGCCCAGAGAGTTTGGACTGCGAATGCGCTAGGCAATGCGAAATGCGTTTTTTTATTTGCCTGGAGGCACGTCCGAGTGTTTCTAGGCTCGGAAGTCCTTTATCTGAGCCTCTGGACCTTTGAACAGCAGTGGTTTAATTTTATTTTATGTGGAAATGTGTTTATTTTTCAATGGAATGCTTCAAATCTCTTCCTCCGGAACTGCGGAAATGGGTCAGAGCGCACAGGCACAGCTGAGAGCGGAGAGTTTGGCCATGCCCCCACCCTCTACTATAGGCCATCTCTGTCCTCCTCATTTGCATTCAAGCAACAACTCCCATAATGGACTGTTCAGAGAGATAAAAATTACTCTCTCATCTTATCTCTGTTTCTCATGCACTGAGTCTTGATTTTGAAGGATTCATTTACAGTATTAGGGAACCATTAAGGAGCCATATAAAAGCATCAAGAAGTACCATGTCATGGGATCTTTAACACAACCTATGGCACCAACCATTCAGCAGCGACAGATAGACTTTGTTGGCTGAAATTACAACAACGAGGAAGTGAGAGCATGAGGAGACTGAGCATGTGAGGTGAAGGGAGCAGGCTGAGGGAGGAACCAGGGAGGAACTACAGTTATTCTGTCAACAAAATCTCTTTTTTATTTAACATTAGTGTTTGCCTTATAACCTAAAGGTTGCTGATGAGAAACCTTAATCTCAAAAGTACACACAGTCCTTGTACAAGGTTCCTTGCCTGGGATCCAGAACACACACTTCTTCAATACTTAGATGTGGGTACAATACAAAGATTTGAGTCTGGTCACTTGTGAATTTCCAGAACTTTAGCTGGGCATGACTGACAGGGGACTTAGCCAATCAGGGACATTCACAGTTCCTCTGTATCAAAACAAATATGGCTGGAAAAAAGAAAAGAAAAAATATATCACAGTGACTGAACAAAATGGCAGATTTCTTCAGAATCAAAAAGCAAAGTACTAAACTCACCTGAGGGGACAAATGTCATTGTATTCATTTAAAGGTCCCATGGCATGAAATTTTCACTTTCTGAGGTTTTTGAACGTTAATGTGAGCTCCCCTACCCTGTTTAGGCCCCCCCCATGGTTAAAAGTTGTGAAATGTCTAAACTGAGCATTTGCGATCCTTTTCTGCGTTACAAAAAATCGGAGCTCAAACGGGCGATTATGAACAAGGCACCTTATTGACGTCAGATCGAAAAAAGAAATGCAAATGCAGTTCCACCCCCGTCTGTCTGTACTCAGCGTCTCTGTAAATCACGCCCAGAGAGTTTGGACTGCGAATGTGCTAGGCAATGCGAAATGCGTTTTTTTATTTGCCTGGAGGCACGTCCGAGTGTTTCTAGGCTCGGAAGTCCTTTATCTGAGCCTCTGGACCTTTGAACAGCAGTGGTTTAATTTTACTTTATGTGGAAATGTGTTTATTTTTCAATGGAACGCTTCAAATCTCTCCCCCCGTGCAAAAACAAGGAAATGGATCAGCTGACAGCTCAGAGCGAGAGCGGAGCGTTTGGCCACGCCCCCACCCTCTACTATTGGCCAGATCTTTTCTCCTCATTTGCATTCAAGCAACAACGCCCATTATGACCTGTTCAGAGAGAGAAAAAATACTCTTTCTCATCTTATCTCTGTTTCTCATGCACTGAGTGTTGATTTTGAAGAAGGATTCATTTACAGTATTAGGGAACCATTAAGGAGCCATATAAAAGCATCAAGAAGTACCATGTCATGGGATCTTTAACATACATCATTGGAAAGAAAAGCCGTGACAGAAGGTGTGGGGACCAGTCACTATTTTACGATTTAAATAAACATCCAACTAAAACTTAACAAAAATGGGACAGTCATTCAAATTCTGTCTGCACTGCAAATCATTCATCAAAAATGGAACAAGTTTTGTGCCATTAGAATCTCTGCTCTAATCTCTGTTGGACAACATGGAACATGGACAACCACTGAACATACAAACACATACAAATAAGTTATGCGTAATGAATCATTAGAGAAGGAGTAGACTTTGGCTGCTAAGATCTTGGCAGGGGTAGAGATGTCAACACTGGGGTGGAGGGAGGACATGATGGAGTAGTTAGGATGGAGACTGAGGAGGCCGATGGTTTTACTGCTGCAGTGGAGATGAAGCAGAGCAGGGTGGTAGGTGAAACTGCAGACTAATAGAGGTGAGATACAGAGAGTGCATTTTTATGATCATCTTAAAGTAACACCGTGTAACTTTCTGGAGGTGGCATGTCAGTGACATGATGCTATGGAAACAGACAAGTAAAACCACACTTCTCCATGGAGATGGGTACATTTATGCCATACTGTGGAAGACTCTAGCCAAAGGGGAAACATTTCCATGGAAACCAGCAAGAGAAGTAAGAGTCAGGATTTAGGAGATGTACTAAGCCTGATGCAAGCCACAGTAAGGACACCTCTTTTTCTATGTTTTAAGTTTAATAAAAACATCCAAAATGAAAAAAGTTACACAGTGGAGCTTTAAGAGTTCATTATTTGAAGCAGCAGGCTGCGACTGGTTCACAGACACCTTCTTGAGGGACCATCACAAGGAAAGTTTTCCATTTGGATTCACCTACAGAACACTTATAGGAAAATTAACGTTTTTTTACAATCTGAGCCTTCTTTTGGCAATAAAACAAGTAGTTTTACTCACCCATAGCAGTTTGGTGTCAATTGGAGCAGTATCGCAGAAGTTATGTTGGAGCCGTTCTGTTCTACTAATGATCCCGTATCCGTTAGCGTGAGTGCTCGGGGCACTGATTTGCGGTGTCCAAATAACACAAACTTTAGCACTTTTCAAATCACAGAAGATCGCTGTGTCAGGGTAGACTTTCAGTAGATTCCAAAACGGCCTGAAACCCGATATCGCAACAGAAAAGTAAAGTTCAGAGCGGTGTTAGCTTCTTTCGGACTAGCGGTGTTTACAAAACAGCTGAGTTCACGCATGCGCACTGTCCTCTCTGATGACGTCATCAAATGAAACTATAGCTGGATATTGGGTTTCAGGCCGTTTTGGAATCCACTAAAAGTCTACGCTGACACAGCGATCTTCTGTGATTTGAAAAGTGCTAAAGTTTGTGTTATTTGGACACCGCAAAGTAATGCCCCGAGCACTCACGCTAACGGATACGGGATCATTGGTAGAACAGAACGGCTCAATATAAGTTCTGCGATACTGCTCCAATTGACACCAAACTGCTATGGGTGAGTAAAACTACTTGTTTTATTGCCGAAAGAAGGCTCAGATTGTTAAAAAACGTTAATTTTCCTTTAAAGATTCCCACATTTACACTTGTGTTTCCTTTGTGGGGAACTGCAGAAATGTTGTGAAAACGACTTTGCACCTGTTGTTGACAGCAGCTAAAACAGACCCTGCTTTTTATAGAAGTCTGTATTTGACTGTGACTGTGCTGCACAGATCTTCTGAGGTGAAGAAATCTGTGCTGTTCTGGGACTGTGCTTAAAAAGTGTCTGAGGTGAACTCACAGAAACGTAGACTGCGGCAAAGGCCGATAGCGTGGCGTGCTGAGAGGGGAACGTCTTCCTGTCAAACACACAGGACACACAAGACACAGGAGGAGAAGTTGAAATAATGTGACTGAGTGCATTACATGTAAAAAGGCTGAAAACAAAACAGCTGGTTACATTTACACACTACCTGTATGTATGAGTGTATCACATTGCTAGAGTAGGTATAGTGTACAATGAGCATCCATAACTGTGAGAGCTGCGATCTCACTGCCGTCCTGTGGGTCAGTGGATCGGGAGCGGGATACAAACTGCCAACCTTGAGATCAGAAGATGAGCACTCGACCAGCTGAGCTATTATACTGACATCACAACTAGTCTACCATTCATCAAATATACAGATCATTTGAAATAAAGTGTTACTGTAGTGTTTTTGTAATGAATAATTGATTAGTGTATTATAGTAATATGAATGTTCTCTGTGATGTTTCATCTTGAAGCCCCAGATCTCTCTCAGAAGTCAGGGCTGGCTCTGGCTGTAGACCTCCTTCCCTCTCATTCAAACCTATTACCTCATACACACACACACACACAATACCTCTGTATTTGCCCACCTAAATATTCAGTCTGCCCACTCAGCAGGCTAAAAGTGGGCCTGAAGTATAATTACATTTCTTTTTCCTCCATAGAATTTAAATATTAAAAGATCATCCAGCTACAGGATCGCTATTGTCCATAACACAGCTCCATAACACTATGGTCCCCATGCACACCCTGGAGCTATATTCAAATCTGACCAACAGACCAACAGACTACTGCTGTAGCAAATGCTCATAGACAAATATAAGCTACTGTAATCTTTTACTCTATATACATTAATCCTTCGTTTATCACAGGGGTTAGGTTCCAGAAATAACCCGCAATAAGAGAAATCCGTGAAGTAGGACAACTTTGTATTTTACAATTATTCTACATGTTTTAAGGCTGTAAATGCCTCACCACACACATTATACGCTTTTCTCAGACTGGAATTAACCTTTTCTCACATTTGTCTCTAGTGTATTCATAGATTTTCAACAAAATGTATTAATAGTGAAGCGTGGGGGGAGACACGGCCCCGGAAGCCCCGCCGGACGTGCGAGGAGCACTGCCACGTCCCGGGACGAGACGCACACCAACCCCTTGGAGAAGCTCCACACGTGCACCCCTCATCGTGGACAAATCCGTGACAGAGAAACGTGACCGGCGTGACGCCGCGCGTACACCGGGGCTGCGAGCACGAGATAGAACCGCCGTGCCCAGACCGCGTGCTCTCAGCCCAAGCCACAAAACAGCCGCACGAAACCAGCAAAGAGCGGTTTAATCCTGGTTTAGACCTGGTCTAGTCCCGGTTTAGTTCTGGTCTAGTCCCGGTTTAGTCCAGGGCCAGTCCAGGTTTAGACCTGGTTTAGACCTGGTCTAGACCTGGTTTAGTCCACGTTTAGTCCTGGTCTAGTCTCTTAGCCAATCAGGATGCAGCACACAATGTTACACTATAAAAAAAATGTTACACTATAAAAAATAAAATGAAAAAAATAAAATAAAATAAAAAATTGAAAAAAAATCCGCGAAACAGTGAGGCCGTGAACAGTGAACCGCGATAGAGCGAGGGTTCACTGTACTGTATACACCAGGGGTGTCCAAACTTTTTTCATCAAGGGCCACACACAGACGAAGCAGAGGGCCGATTGGGGGCCAGAGACTGGTGCTCAGTACAGCCAATAATTGAATAATTGAAATATCTGCATGTTTAACATGTTAAAATGAGCTATGAGTCCTTTATTCATTCAAAATCCTCAAAACCACACAATAAATATTAAAGATTGTATTATCAAGGTAGATTTTCAAAAAACTTGCAGTCAAAAGTTCCACTCAAGGTAATTCACCTGGAAGCCTGGGGGCCAAGAAAAATTTGTCTGAGGGACGCATTTGGCCCACGGGCCATAGTTTGGACATGCCTGGTATACACTATATAATACACTATAGTCATTATTAACTATTCTAATAAAAGATGCTGTGGTCAGATTTAAACAGGGCAAAGTTCAGATGCAGCCCACAGGTCTCACAGGTCTGCCCTAGATCCTCTTTACCATCTGTCCTGAGCCCATAGATTGTATTTATATAAATGGACATAGCTAACACACGAGCCGCAGCCTTCCAAACAGGAAGTTCTCACGCAGGCTCTCCTGGCTCCTTGCTGAAGCAAGATCATGGAGATGGTCCCTGGGCGCAGTAATGTGCTGCCCACTGCTCCTAATAACAGGATGGGTTAAATGCAGAACTGGAATTTCCCCACTGTGGGACTAATAAAGGCATAGCTTTCTTTCTTTCTTTCTGGAGTACTGTAGCCCCTCTCTCTGCATCTGCTGCTCTGAGCCTCATCATTTTGGTCTTAAATATTCGTATAAAGCTGCTCTACATGATCCTGTTTTTCTTTGGCTGTTTGGTTCATCAAAAACTTCCTATTCCTAATATACAGCGTGGCTCCAAATTCACTCCTGTAACCACGAGCATCATGAGCTTCATTTGAGTGGTGCTGAACACTGTGGGTGATGTCACACTTGCTTAGTCCACTTTCTTATACAGCCTGACCCCTACACTTTGAGCGTTGTGGGTGTGTGTGTGGCATGGGGACCTGGCGGCCATGATGGCATGCTGGTCGTGCCCGGAGCAGATGTCTTTGGTGATGTAGGGGTTCTGGTCACATGACACGCCGCTCTGTGTGTAGTTGGGTTTGCACACGGTCAGGAAGAAGGGGGCGTGGTATCCTGTGGCCAGCTGGATGATGTCGGTCACCAGAGCTGTGGCGCACAGACCGAACACATGCACACCTGAGGAGGAAAAGACAAAGATTTTCACATAGAATGCTTTGGTACAATCTGTAAAAATGCAATTGATACTTCGCAGATGATGTCATCCACATTCCCTGAGGTGTGATGCTAACTGTAGACACTGCTCTGTCTGAACCTTTCTTACTCAAATTAGACTTTAATCTGAGTTTTGTGTCAACACAATCTGACCATAAAGACCTAGTTTAGCTGGAATTACAGATGAGTCCCTCTCAAATAACATTACAGTGTCAAGCTGGCATTAGTTTTTTAGTTTTTCTCAACTTTTTGTTGAAAATCACACATCTAAACCGGACCCTGAACAGGCTCCTTAAAGGAAAAGTAAAGTTTTTTACAATCTGAGCCTTATTTCGGTAATAAAACAAGTTGTTTTACTCACCCATAGCACTTTGGTGTCATATGGAGCACTTCCAGAGATGTTTTAGATTTGCGATCTCCGTAACGTGAGTGATCGGGGCAAATGTTTGCGGTCTCCAAATAACACAAACTTTAGCACTTTTCAAATCATAGAAGCTCGATGTCTTAGTCTACGATTTCGTTTGGTCAAAAGTGGCCTGTAATACGAGATTTAGTCATAGTTTCGAGTAGATGAGGACGCCAGTGCGCATGTGCGGAGTCGCATCTTATTTCACTCTCAGCTCCCGGGACCCAAACATGAAACGCAAAGCTGTAAATTATGGATAAATCTCGGACTCAAACGAAATCGTAGACTAAGACATCGAGCTTCTATGATTTGAAAAGTGCCAAAGTTTGTGTTATTTGGAGCCCGCACGGGGCATATTACATGCTCGGGGAATATATTATATGCCCCGAGCTATGGCTAGAAGTCGCGCTAGGCTAACCGCAAACCTAAAACATCTCTGGAAGTGCTCCATATGACACCAAAGTGCTATGGGTGAGTAAAACAACTTGTTTTATTACCAAAATAAGGCTCAAATTGTAAAAAACGTTACTTTTCCTTTAAAATGTGTTACATTTCGTATTTTTTCTTGAGCTTTAAGACAGTATTTGATAGTGTTTGCTAATGTGTGCATTGTGTCTCCATTGTAGCAGCTACTATACAAAATACATGTAGAACACCCCCAGCGCGATGTCACTGCAAAGTATCAGTTCTGTTCTTCCACATGTTTGCTCAGTCACACTATCTGATCCCACATATGGATGACATGGACAGCAGCAGGCTGCTATAGGCACAGACTGGCAGCCATGCTTCCATCAGTTTACCCCAGGGCAGATACGAGTAAGAAACAAGTCCATCTTCAGTATATTGATAGTATGACATGTGCAGCATACCTACGAAGCGGACGGTACGCCGGAGGAAAGAGTTAAAGTTGCAACCGCCTGCGTTAATGCTCCCCTCAGGATGACGCAGCTTCAGTCTGGACTGGAGGCAGTAGATCACACCCTCCACCGCCATGATCTGAACAGACACACAACAGTCACATACACCACCATGATCTGAACCGACACACAACAGTCACACACACCATCATGATCTGAACCGACACACAACAGTCACACACACCACCATGATCTGAACCGACACACAACAGTCACACACACCATCATGATCTGAACCGACACACAACAGTCACACACACCACCATGATCTGAACCGACACACAACAGTCACATACACCACCATGATCTGAACCGACACACAACAGTCACACACACCATCATGATCTGACCCGACACACAACAGTCGCACACACCAGCACGATCTGAGCCGACACACAATAGTCACACACACCACCATGATCTGAACCGACACACAACAGTCACACACACCACCACGATCTGAGCCGACACACAACAGTCACACACACCACCATGATCTGAACCGACACACAATAGTCACACACACCACCATGATCTGAACCAACACACAACAGTCGCACACACCACCATGATCTGAACCGACACAGACACACAACACACACCACCATGATCTGAACCGACACACAACAGTCACACACACCACCATGATCTGAACCGACACACAACAGTCACACACACCACCACGATCTGAACCGACACACAACAGTCACACACACCACCATGATCTGAACCGACACACACACCACCATGATCTGCACCGACACACAACAGTCACACACACCACCATGATCTGAACCGACACACAACAGTCACACACACCACCACGATCTGAACCGACACACAACAGTCACACACACCACCATGATCTGAACCGACACACACACCACCATGATCTGCACCGACACACAACAGTCACACACACCACCATGATCTGCACCGACACACAACAGTCACACACACCACCACGATCTGCACCGACACACAACAGTCACACACACCACCATGATCTGTACCGACACACAACAGTCACACACACCACCATGATCTGAAGAGACACACAACAGTCACACACACCACCGTGATCTGAACCGACACACAACAGTCACACACACCACCTTGGTCTGAACCGGCGCACAACAGTCACACACAGCACCATGATCTGAAGCGACACACACACCACCATGATCTGAACCGACACACAACAGTCACACACACCACCATGATCTGAAGAGACACACAACAGTCACACACACCACCATGATCTGAACCGACACACACACCACCATGATCTGAACCGACACACAACAGTCACACACACCACCATGATCTGCACCGACACACAACAGTCACACACACCACCATGATCTGCACCGACACACAACAGTCACACACACCACCATGATCTGAACAGACACACAACAGTCACACACACCACCATGATCTGAACAGACACACAACAGTCACACACACCACCATGATCTGAACCGACACACACACCACCATGATCTGAACCGACACACAACAGTCACACACACCACCATGATCTGAACCGACACACACACCACCATGATCTGAACCGACACACAACAGTCACACACACCACCATGATCTGCACCGACACACAACAGTCACACACACCACCATGATCTGCACCGACACACAACAGTCACACACACCACCATGATCTGAACAGACACACAACAGTCACACACACCACCATGATCTGAACAGACACACAACAGTCACACACACCACCATGATCTGAACCGACACACACACCACCATGATCTGAACCGACACACAACAGTCACACACACCACCATGATCTGAAGAGACACACAACAGTCACACACACCACCATGATCTGAACCGACACACACACCACCATGATCTGCACCGACACACAACAGTCACACACACCACCACGATCTGAACCGACACACAACAGTCACACACACCACCACGATCTGAACCGACACACAACAGTCACACACACCACCATGATCTGAACCGACACACAACAGTCGCACACACCACCATGATCTGAACTGACACACAACAGTCACACACACCACCATGATCTGAACCGACACACAACAGTCACACACACCACCATGATCTGGGCCCACACACAACAAACACACACACCACCGCGATCTGAACCGACACACAACAGTCACACACACCACCATGATCTGAACCGACACACACACCACCATGATCTGCACCGACACACAACAGTCACACACACCACCATGATCTGAACCGACACACAACAGTCACACACACCACCACGATCTGAACCGACACACAACAGTCACACACACCACCATGATCTGAACCGACACACACACCACCATGATCTGCACCGACACACAACAGTCACACACACCACCATGATCTGCACCGACACACAACAGTCACACACACCACCACGATCTGCACCGACACACAACAGTCACACACACCACCGTGATCTGAACCGACACACAACAGTCACACACACCACCGTGATCTGAAGAGACACACAACAGTCACACACACCACCGTGATCTGAACCGACACACAACAGTCACACACACCACCATGATCTGAACAGACACACAACAGTCACACACACCACCATGATCTGAACCGACACACACACCACCATGATCTGAACCGACACACAACAGTCACACACACCACCATGATCTGAAGAGACACACAACAGTCACACACACCACCATGATCTGAACCGACACACACACCACCATGATCTGAACCGACACACAACAGTCACACACACCACCATGATCTGCACCGACACACAACAGTCACACACACCACCATGATCTGCACCGACACACAACAGTCACACACACCACCATGATCTGAACAGACACACAACAGTCACACACACCACCATGATCTGAACAGACACACAACAGTCACACACACCACCATGATCTGAACCGACACACACACCACCATGATCTGAACCGACACACAACAGTCACACACACCACCATGATCTGAACCGACACACACACCACCATGATCTGAACCGACACACAACAGTCACACACACCACCATGATCTGCACCGACACACAACAGTCACACACACCACCATGATCTGCACCGACACACAACAGTCACACACACCACCATGATCTGAACAGACACACAACAGTCACACACACCACCATGATCTGAACAGACACACAACAGTCACACACACCACCACGATCTGAACCGACACACAACAGTCGCACACACCACCATGATCTGAACTGGCACACACACCACCATGATCTGATCCGCCACACAACAGTCACACACACCACCATGATCTGACCCGACACACACACCACCATGATCTGAACCGACACACAACAGTCACACACACCACCATGATCTGAAGAGACACACAACAGTCACACACACCACCATGATCTGAACCGACACACACACCACCATGATCTGCACCGACACACAACAGTCACATACACCACCATGATCTGAACTGACACACAACAGTCACACACACCATCACGATCTGAACCGACACACAACAGTCACACACACCACCATGATCTGAACCGACACACAACAGTCGCACACACCACCATGATCTGAACTGACACACAACAGTCACACACACCACCATGATCTGAACCGACACACAACAGTCACACACACTCACACTGCACCACAGGAGAACAGACTCATTCATAATCACATGTCAAATAATCCCTCCTTTTTAAAGGCCTTAGGTTATTGCCCGATTTTGGCACCTTTTTAATTTAGCTTCAGTCTGTTCATATCATAGTTTGGCAATGTCACCGATGTTATTCTTAAACCAAAGTTTGCCGTTTTACTGTAGTAAGACTTTGCTCAGCTCTGCTGTTTATTTCATCTTTCTTAGCAGTCTAAATACGTCATTTTCAGGGTCAGTAAAACAATTATAATTCCAAGAGATTTGATTTTGAATGACTCACAAAAATGAGAAGTACTATGAGAAACACTAAAAGACTATGAGGAATATTATCAGTGCTTGTGCCAAAGTCTCTAGGCATGCTCAGTTTGAAAAACGCTGCCAAATCAAGTGAGGTTCGAAATCGGGCAATGACAGCTTCTCCTGACCAGTTATTTTTTAAAGGTCCCATGGCATGAAATTTTCACTTTCTGAGGTTTTTGAACATTAATGTGAGCCCCCCCCCCCATGGTTAAAAGTTGCGAAATGTCTAAACTGAGCATTTACGATCCTTTTCTGCGTTAGAAAAAATCAGAGCTCAAACGGGCGAGTTTGAACAAGGCACCTTATTGACGTCAGATCGAAAAAAGAAATGCAAATGCAGTTCCACCCCCGTCTGTCTGTACTCAGCGTCTCTGTAAATCACGCCCAGAGAGTTTGGACTGCGGATGCGTTGGGCGATGTGAAATGCGTTTTTTTATTTGCCTGGAGGCACGTCGGAGTGTTTCTAGGCTCGGAAGTCCTTTATCTGAGCCTCTGGACCTTTGAACAGCAGTGGTTTGATTTTATTTTCTGTGGAAATGTGTTTATTTTTCAATGGAACGCTTCTAATCTCTTCTCCAAGCAAAAACGCGGAAATGGATCAGAGAGCGCACAGCTGAGAGCGGAGTTTGGCCACGCCCCCACCCTCTACTATAGGCCATCTCTCTTCTCCTCATTTGCATTCAAGCAACAACGCCCATAATGACCTGTTCAGAGAGAGAAAAATTACTCTTTCTCATCTTATCTCTGTTTCTGTTATCTCTGAGTGTTGATTTTGAAGAAGGATTCATTTACAGTATTAGGGAACCATTAAGGAGCCATATAAAAGCATCAAGAAGTACCATGTCATGGGATCTTTAAGGACTTCACCTGGACTACCAGGACCAAACCAAGACTAAACAGGACTAAACCCAGCTTAAACCTAGTCTTTCTAATGCAGATGTTCTATGATGCTAGCTTGTGATCTGACCGATGCGGCAGGTCCAGCGAAGGCCAGGCTCAGCAGCATGAGCAGGGGTATGAGCTCGTCTCCTCCGTCCACATAAGGCATGCTTAGGTCGCGGTCATGGCAACGGAAGCCCACTTGAGCGGGCTGCACCAGGTCTGTGAGCTCCAGGAAGTACAGGGACACCATGGACGAGGCCACAATGGGCAGCTGCACACAGAACACAACAGGGACATGACAGGGACAGACAGTGACACAAGAACACTGGTCAATACACTATTTACGTATATACAAATTATATATGGCATACCTAGATTATCATTTCTGTAGCTTTGGTTAACTGTAAACTACAGTATACTGGTCAAAAAGAGTTTAAATGGCCCATATCACACTATTTTCTGATCTATGTTAGAATATTGCTTCTTCATCACAAACAGACCTGGAGTTGTTCAGTCACACAAACCCTGCAGATTTAGGCTGAGTTCTTCTCTCAAACAGAAAACACTCTGTTCCACCTTGTGATGTGGTAGGAAGTGTTTCATTGTGTTTTAAGCTCCATACACCTTCACTAGAATCATTTGAATTTTTTTTGGTAATTTCACCCTGGAATTGCAAATCTCTACTGAACTAATGGTAAAAGGAGCTTTTAATTTGAAATTGCTGATCTGTTAATTTGAAAACTACAGCTTCACATCACAAGGTGGAACAGAGCATTTTTTGCTTTGGAGATGTAGACAGACTAATAATGCAGGATTACTCAAACATGAGGGGCGGCAGTAGCTCAGTTGGTAGAGCATATGTCTCGTGATCCAGGGGTTAGCGGTTCGAATCCCGCTCTTGACGGGTTGACCGCATATGATCCCAGCTCCCAAAGATGAGCGCTGCCGTTGTGTCCTTGGGCAAGACACTTAACCCCACCTTGCCCCCAGTGTCTGTGGACACTGGTAGCCCCCATGGCAGAAGATACATCAAGGCCTGTTGTGACGTGAGCCGTCCTCCTGTGGACCCACCACCTGCGGAAGGATTCATGGGGGCTGGTGCATTGTGTTCTGGGCAGCAGAACACTGCTTGGATTGCTGCCCCCGCGACCCAGAAAATGGAAAAGCGGAAGAAAATGAATGAAAAAAAAAAAAAGAATACTCAAACATGTGTGAATGAAACAAAACACAACTCCAGGTCTGTTTTTGAGGAGGTAACAGCATTAGAACATGTCTTAAAGCTCACAAGAGTCAGTTCTGTGAATATAGGACCTTTAATAATAGAAACAGGATCATTGACTGTCTTGCCTCTTGATAATGACATTTCACCATCACAATCAAACAGCAGTTTCTTGAAAAATGGCTACGTGCTGTTTTTAAACCCTGTATGTGTAGATTTTTGAATTATCACAAGTACAGAGCTGTAGGTGGAGACTGGGGCTATGAGAAAAGAGCACTCAAGTTTCACAGGATTATTTAAAACTACATAAAAAAACACCGAGAAAGGTAATGATAAGAGAAGCCAGTTATGGTTAAAACCAATGTTCCCTCTAAGGTGCGCACATGCGCAATTGCACACTGCCCAGACGTTCAGTGCGCACATCAAATTCTTTTCAGCGCATAAAATAAAATCTAACTTGAACTCAGCGCTGGATTGACACATGGAATCCAGTCTGATAGATTCAGTTTGCACATGTGAATGTGCACATGCGTTAGGAACAAGCCAACTACAAACAGACACATTTCGATCGCATTTCGCTCGCTTCCTTCAGTATTACCATAGTTGCGTGAAAAGTCCCTCAGTCGTCCAGGTAGAATCCATGATAAAAGGAGAAGTTCAATTTGTCAACTGGACAAAGTATGTTTGGTTGAAACGTTGAAACGTTTTCAACCAAACATACTTTGTCCAGTTGACAAATTGAACTTCTCCTTTTATCTATTACCGTAGTTGTCCTGCACATCTCCGAGCAGCGGCAGGTCCGCACCAGCCGACTGGAGCGCTGCTGAACACACTCCATGTAGAGAAGAACAGAAGAGGAGACAGGTAGAGCCATAATTTAATCCTCGGCTGTTTTCTTTTTTCTGTCCCAGTCATAGTTTTTTGTGAGCCAAAAAAAAAAAAACACGGGACTTTCTCAAAGTGTGAATCCTCTCTCCAGAGCGTTATTCCACAGAGCTCTGACACTCACACAAAATTACTTAAATAGGCTGATGATTAAAAAGCAAGATATAAACTGATAAAAATGTATACTTATTTTGGAGATCATTATTTTGGGAAAGACTCATCTTATAGTGGCAATCCCTAAAAAAATCTGCAGCTATATGCAGGCTATATTTATCAAGCTGAAAAAATCTCTCTTCATGTTGTGTGAAGAGT
Source organism: Paratrypauchen microcephalus (assembly GCA_036785185.1). NCBI lineage: Eukaryota > Metazoa > Chordata > Actinopteri > Gobiiformes > Gobiidae > Paratrypauchen > Paratrypauchen microcephalus. The sequence continues at coordinate 1,047,285 of JAVJIX010000241.1, read as the reverse complement.
CCCTCAGTCGTCCAGGTAGAATCCATGATGTCAACTGGACAAAGTTTATTTGGTCAAAAACGTTTCGCAGCTCATCTGCTTCGCAGCGCGGATGAGCTGCGAAACGTTTTCGACCAAATAAACTTTGTCCAGTTGACATATTGAATTTCTCCTCTCTTCATGTGGTTTTACAGGTTTATACACTATAATTGAATATATATATGTATGAGGTTATTTTTCAAATATTGTAATGTTCAATGTTTCACTGACCACACCAGGACCCTCACACTGACATACAACATGTACAAAGCTCATGGACAGATTTTTGTCTTTGTCATTCTAAGAGGACCAAAAAAAAATCAGTTATATTAAAAGTAATCTAAAGGAAAACACTGCAGTAATTTGATGAATAACCTATGTAACTTGCAATTATCTCAGATGTGATTCTGGTGTGGCCACAGTGTGCACGTCGGATATCGCTCACAGGGGTCCAAGGAACGCTCAGGGATTTAGTGTGTTTGCTCAGACACATGGAAAATTAGGGGGAACATTGGTTAAAACCTCATAAAAGTTTATTATACAGACACACTTTGCCCCCTTTAAGGTTTCTGTGAGAGGAAGAGACACACACATACGTATTAGTTTAGTGTATGTTCAAAAAAAGATCTTGGTGTGGTGTTGTGTGGTGCTGTGTGGTGCTGTGTGTGATGTCGTCTCCATAGATGATTTCTGAACTTCAGCTCTGTGCACTGCTGTGGTCATGAGAGTGTGAGGAGCAGCAGATGGAGAAAGAAGTGGAGTTCTGCTCCATCTGTTCCTCTGTTCCTCTGTTCACTGTTCAGCAAAGGAGGTGAGCCTGGCTAACAGATTTTAATAATAAAAATGCATTAGCCTTATACAGTCCTTTGACAGAAGCTCAAAGTGGCTTTATAATTGTGTGCAGCTGGTAGAGACCCTCCAACACACACCACAGTCATACGAGGCAATGTGGGTGAAGTGTTTGCCTAACAATAGTTTGCATTAAAGTCCCTGTGGCACCTGGTATTCCTAATGGTCTCCAAGGCCTACCAGATGTGGCACTGCTCAGCTCTGCTTTGAGAAGGAGGTTTGGCTATGAGATTTCCAAAATTGAAGTGTTTTATGGCGAAATAAAACAAACCCGCACATCATGATTTCTTTGTGACAAAACCAAATATAATACATGTATGTGTTTTCTATGTAAATCTCACTTTTGATTATTCATGTTTCATCAGTCAGAGTGTCAAACTGTCTACATAAGAGGGCATAAGAGGACAGACAAGCAGGGGCCCCTCTGTGGGGCCAGAGAGCTACACTGGGCTAAATCTTTACACTGAAGAAACAGAATGAGCCAAATGCTCTGGCTTTGCTCATTCGGCATTGCTCTGAACCACAAGGTAGAAATACAGTCCTACTGTACATGAGGGGAGGTCACTAAGCCTGAGTGCTTAAAGGTCCCATGGCATGAAATTTTCACTTTCTGAGGTTTTTGAACGTTAATGTGAGCTCCCCTACCCTGTTTAGGCCCCCCTCATGGTTAAAAGTTGCGAAATGTCTAAACTGAGCATTTGCTATCCTTTTCTGCGTTACAAAAAATCGGAGCTCAAACGGGCGATTTTGAACAAGGCACCTTATTGACATCAGATCGAAAAAAGAAATGCAAATGCAGTTCCACCCCCGTCTGTCTGTACTCAGCGTCTCTGTAAATCACGCCCAGAGAATTTGGACTGCGAATGCGCTAGGCAATGCGAAATGCGTTTTTTTATTTGCCTGGAGGCACGTCCGAGTGTTTCTAGGCTCGGAAGTCCTTTATCTGAGCCTCTGGACCTTTGAACAGCAGTGGTTTAATTTTATTTTCTGTGGAAATGTGTTTATTTTTCAATGGAACGCTTCAAATCTCTCCCCCCGTGCAAAAACACGGAAATGGATCAGCTGAGGCCTGAGAGTGGAGAGTTTGGCCACGCCCCCACCCTCTACTATAGGCCAGCTCTTTTCTCCTCATTTGCATTCAAGCAACAACGCCCAGAATAAAGTGTTTGAGAGAGATATTTATGACTCTTTCTCATCTTATCTCTGTTTCTCATGCACTGAGTCTTGATTTTGAAGGATTCATTTACAGTATTAGGGAACCATTAAGGAGCCATATAAAAGCATCAAGAAGTACCATGTCATGGGATCTTTAAAATAAAATAAAATAAAATTACATTTCATTCATACATTTCTGAGTTCTTCTCTCAAACTAAAAAACACCATAGGAAGTGGTCAATTGTGTTTGTAAACTCCACACACCTTCACTAGAATCATTTGGATGATTTCAGCCCTGGAATTTCCAATCTCTACTGAACTACTATAAACAGTAGCTGTTAACTTAAAAAGTTTCATGACATCACAAGGTGGAACAGAGCATTTTGAACTTTGGAGATGTAGACAGACTAATAATAAAGGATTATTCAAACATGTGTGAATGAAACAAAACACAACTCCAGGTCTGTTTTTGAGGAGGTAACAGGATTAGAACATGGCTTAAAGCTCACAAGAGTCAATGTTGTGTAATATAGGGCTTTTAAATGCTTTTAGTTAAAAAACAAAAAAACAAAAAAAAACGTTTTTCATGTTGGGGCATTTTATTGTCCATTTTTATTGTGAATTTGTGAAATCCTGATGGACGCTGAAGTGCTAAGCTTATATTAGTATAGATCGGAGGTCTTCAACAGGGGGGTCGCGACCCCTAGGGGGGTCGTGGAGGTACTGCAGAGGGGGTCGCGAAATCTTTTGATTTCACTTTAAAATAATATAATTTTATATTTTATAGTGTAAAATACAGTATTAACCTGTGTATTATTTCCTTGTATTGGATGTACCATAACAGAGTAGCAATGTTTATACATGACACTAAGCTCAATTTAAAGGAAAAGTAACGTTATTTTACAATCTGAGCCTTCTTTCGGTAATAAAACAAGTCGTTTGACTCACCCATATCACGTTCGTGTCATTTGGAGCTGTTTGAAGAAAGTTATGTTGTGGCGTTTTTGTTAGCATTTGTTTTCGGGGCATTACTTTGCGGTCTCCAAATAACACAAACTTTAGCACTTTTCAAATCATAGAAGCCCGATGTCTTAATGAAAAATTTCGTTTGAAGCAAAAGTGGCCTGTAATCCGAGATTTATCCATAGTTTTCAGCTTTGCGTTTCATGTTTGGGTCCCGGGAGCACTCCGCGCATGCGCACTGGCGTCCTCATCTACTCGAAACTATGGCTAAATCTCGGATTACAGGCCACTTTTGCTTCAAACGAAATTTTTCATTAAGACATCGGGCTTCTATGATTTGAAAAGTGCTAAAGTTTGTGTTATTTGGACACCGCAAAGTAATGCCCCGAGCAAATGATACAGCACCATGTTAAGGATACGGGATCATTACTAGAACAGAACGGCTCAACATAAATTCTGCGATACTGCTCCAATTGACAGAAAAATGCTATGGGTGAGTAAAACTACTTGTTTTATTGCCGAAAGAAGGCTCAGATTGTAAAAAAACGTTAATTTGCCTTTAATATAAAACACAATTCTATGCCGTATATATAGTAGGGGGTCCCTGGCCCAGTTCGCCATCTGTTTGGGGGTCCCTGGCCTGAAAAACGTTGAAGACCCCTGGTATAGATCATAACTGAAAGGTCCTTACAATGACACAGATGTACACTTTGGCGTCTAGTTCCAGGGCAGGCCTCACAGGAACACTGTTGTGATCGCGCACATGTGCTTTTCTCACCTCCACAAAGTAGAAACATGGCAGCAGCGTCAGACTGTCCTTTGGAGGCTTCTTCTTCAGCTTCTCTGGAGACGTCATCATCATTCTGACTGATCTGCAACACACACACACACACACACGTTTCAGTGCTTTTGCGGAAGCCATGTTAGAACGCTGTTACCTCTTCAAAAACACACCTGTAGTTGTTTTGTTTGAGTAACCATTTATTATTAGTCTGTCTACATGTCCAAAGCTCAAAATGCTCTGCTTCACCTGGTGATGTCATGTACTGGTAGTTTTCAAGTTAAAAGCTCCTTTTACTGTTGGTACTGTAATTCCAAGGGCTGAAACTATCCAAATGATTCTAGTGAAGGTGTATGGATTTTTAAAACACAGTGGAGCTTTTCCTTTAACACATCACAAGGTGGAACACAGAGTCGGTCTAAATCTGCAGGGTTTGTGTGCTAAACATGTTTGAATAAAACAAAACACAACTCCAGGTCTGTTTGTGTGATGAGGAAACTACATTAGAACAGTGCTTAGAAAATAGCGTAATATGAGCCCTTTAACATAACACATTTCAACACGTGAACTTTAAACCATATTGTTGATCTAATAATAAAGGATTCACATCATGGGGAGATGATGCTTGTCCTCATCAGGGAGGCGAGTCCCCATGATGTGAGTAAGTGTACAGATTTGAGTCCCAACAATGTCATGAAGGACTCGCTGTCATCATGTTCTCATCAAAGCACCGCGTGACTAAAGGATGGCTGAAAAGCACACACCCAGCAGGCCATGGTGGCTGAGCGGGGAACACTGTCACCTCACAGCAAAAATGGGCCGTCCAGCCATTTGTGTTTTCAGTTTGGATGTGTCTGAATGTGTGCCTAGGCCTGTCACGATAACACATTTTGAAGCTGAAGGAAAGTATAGCTGATAAATGATCAAAACGATGCCACTGACACAATAACCCAAGATCCCAAAGATCCATTGTTCCAGCTTTTATGTACAGAACGATAAGTTAATATAGTCATTATATTATATCATATATACTGTAGACAGGCCTGTGTGTGTCTGAGTGAACCCAAAACATGCACAATACAGTATGTCAAATCCTCCACCACAATATCTAGGTCCCTGCACCTGGTTGCTCCAGTGGCATTGAAGGATGGGTCAAGTGCAGATTGGGAACAATGAAAGTCTACCCACCTGTACCTTATAATGGTTACTACAGCAGAAGAGTGCTTCTCCAGCAGAGAGAAGTTTCACACAGAGCAGTCATAGTTCATAGCAATGGACAAAACACATGGCTCATTCCAAATCCAAGATGATTCAACATGACAGATACAGAAGTCCACATAATACCAGAGCAGACCTATGAGAGGATCCAACCCGTGCAGGATGCGCTGGTGATTCTGTGCGCGCTTCCACACTCTGGAGCTCATTCGCAGGTCTTGCAGCAGCCTTTGTGCTCGCGCCTAATAGATCACCGCTGCACCACTGCACGCACGCGCTGGAGCACGCGTGAACAAACCCACGGAGCGGAACGACGGACGTCTTTCCAGCCGTTCATCAATTAAGTGCGGGCCAATCAGAGCGCGGCGCTGGGTCTGTGCCGTAAATCTCCGTTTAAATGTCAGACAGACGCCTCACGCACGCGCACTGCAGCACACGTGCACGCGACAGGAGGAGCGACAGCCCCTCACAGCAACGGCGGCACCCCTCACAGCAACGGCGGCACCCCTCACAGCAACGGCGGCAGCCCCTACGCGTCCCGTTAACCGTGAATGAGACAGTCCATTACGCAGCGCAATCCTGTTTTTGTGCGTAAAAGGCACATGGAACGACTCATATCAAGCCTTACCTGGATGAACGTTACTGCAGTCACGTTGATTTACATTCACGTAGATTTTTCAGTATATTTATAAACCTCCAGAGCCGAACCGGGGCGGATGAGTCCTCTCAGCCCCGGGCACGCCTCTCCTTCTCTCGGGGTGCGGAGGTTTAGTCTGGGCTTTGGGGTGGCTTCGGTCCTGGATAGAGCTCGGTCCGGGGTTCGTGGGTGAAATCAAAGGAGCTCCACGATCCCGCGCGCGGCTGAGCCTTGGTGCGTGCGCGTGCGTGTGCTGCTGCGGAAGCCTGGAGGTGTGTGTGTGTGTGTGTGTGTGTGTGTGTGTGTGTGTGTGTGTGTGTGTGTGTGTGTGTGTGCGTGCATAGGCTATGGAAGGTGAGATTATGTCTGATGTTTAGTCTATAACAAATGCAGCCTACCAAAAAACAAGACAAAACACTGCAAGATTTAAAATAATGACTATAGCCTACACCTCAACGGACGGCTTTTAGCCCAAGTAGGAAGCCAGCATCTTAAATAGACCTGAATAAACTTGAAATAAATCAAGCATATTCATACTAACCAATGCATAGACGTGTTAGAATTTCATGAAATGCACAAACCTCAGGAGAAAGTCCAGACGAATCCAGACCAACGTGAGTCACCCAGTGTAAAAACATGAAGAGAGATTTGGGGTTATGTTCCATGATGATTAATGCCCTGCTCATTTGCAGACTGTTGCCTTAGTCTCATACGTACAACAACAGCGCCATCAAGTGGTTACGATATGATCAATACGAATGGTCTAAGTCTAAGAAGAAGTATGTAGAGTTACAGAAAGTTAAATAGATATATTGAGTTTTATTGTAGGCTTATCGTGTCTTTCGTTCTATTTTTGATATGTTAATTTATACTCCCTACCAGTATGAATCTACTTTCATACTGGTAGGGAGTGAAGGATTTGAATTTTTTATTGTTTCAAACTATATTATATTGTAATTGTGGAAATTACTGTGACACGGAGGGCTTTTACGTCATTTATAAATATATAAAAGAAAGGAATGTGTTGGAGAAAGCGAACAGATATTTAGTTTCTGAATAAAAACATTTGCCCCGTGTGAGGCTCGAACTCACGACCTTCAGATTATGAGACTGACGCGCTGCCTACTGCGCCAACGAGGCCACGTGTGCTGTACGGTCAAAAATGCTCCTGTATCCTTGCAAACAATCACCTCTTTGTTATCGCAATATTGATAAATGTATACAGGTCAGTTAAACCACAATAAACGTATTTAATTCTGTCAGTTAAAATGTCAGTATAAGCATCTTGTAAAAATCATGCCAACTGCAAGTGATATGACGTTCGTGAACGAGTCGGTGTAAAGAGTTCCAGTACTTTACCACTTTGTTAGATTCCATCCATATACAGTCTGTGGTTCCACTACTGCTGCTGATTAAGTATGTTTTTATATTCGGTACCCGGTTTAGATCTGGTTTAGTCTTGGCTTAGTCCTGGTTTAGACCTGGTTTAGTCCTAGTTTAGACCTGGTTTAGTCCTGGTTTGTTGCTGGTTTAGATCTGGTTTAGTCTTGGCTTAGTCCTGGTTTAGTCCTGGTTTAGACCTGGTTTAGTCCTGATTTAGTGCCGGGTTAGTCCCGGTTTAGTCCTGGTTTAGACCTGGTTTAGTCTTGGTTTAGTCCTGGTTTAGTTCTGGTTTAGACCTGGTTTAGTCCTGGTTTAGTCTTGGTTTAGTCCTGGTTTAGTTCTGGTTTAGACCTGGTTTAGTCCTGGTTTAGTCCTGGTTTAGTGCCGAAACAGATGCAGAAATAATCTGATATGACTCTAGGGTGACCACTGGCATGAAACAGGAAAGGAGGACACTTGTGTCCAAAAAGGAGGACAAAGGCCCTAAAGTGAGGACACCTTGTTTTTTTTTTTGTTTTTTTGTTTTGTTTTTGTCCCTGGGTTGGGGAAAAGAAAAACAACTTATGAATAATGTATGAAGTCAACATATATTTATTAACATGGAACACCCATCAAAAAGAAAAATGTGGCAAATTATGGTCAAGATGATATGAACAAAAAACAATATCATCACTAATTCACTGAAAAAACACAGTATTTGCCCTGCCATCATATGATTCAAGATTCAAGATTCAAGATTCAAGATTGTTTATTTGTCATATGCAGAATCAACACAAGGTCAACAACGCAATGAAATGCTTAGGATCAGAAGAACCGTTGACTCGCTAAGATAGTCAAGAAGTACTAATAACATGCAATAATAGTACATGGTAAAAAAGTGTTGCAAAGTGCAGGGGAAGAAGTAAACAATATAATAAACAATATAATAAAATATGTAATAAAATGTAATAAAATAAAAAAGCAAGGTACAATGTACAAGGTGCAGGTAGGATTAAATCAAGATCAAATAAGGTGTAAGTATTTCACAGATTGCACATAATATGGTGTGGTGTAGATGTTGCATGTGGATTTCGTATTGCACATAGTGTGGTATAAATATTGCACATAGTGTGGTATAAATATTGCACATAGGTTATTGCACTGATTATTGCACATGTAACAGTAATTTACAGTGAGGTAGTGACAGACATGATATATTCATATTCATACAGAGCAGCAGCAGTAAACATAATTCTGCATAATGAAAGGTAGTTTAGTGCAGTATTATTGAGAGTTCAGTATTATTTAGAGTATTACCCAGAGTTCAGTAGTCTGACAGCTTGGGGGTAATAGCTGTCTTTGAGTCTTGTTGTGCGTGCTGGCAGGCTCCTGTATCGTCTACCAGAGGGTAGCAGACAGAAGAGTCCTTGTGCCGGATGAGTATGGTCCTTAGTGATGCTGCGTGCTTTACGCAGACCCCTGCTGTGGTAAATGTCCTGGATGGAGGGGAGACTGCTGCCAGTGATGTCCTCTGCCGCTCGCACCACCCTCTGTAGTGCTTTGCGGCTCTGAGCAGTGCAGTTCCCATACCACACTGTGATGCAGCCCGTCAGCAGGCTCTCGATGGTGCACCTGTAGAAGTTTGTGAGGATGCTGGTGTTCATACCAAACTTCCTCAACTTCCTCAGGAAGTAGAGTCTTTGTCGGGCTTTCTTAGCCACAGTGTCTGTATGTAGTGTCCAGGACAGATCCTCAGTGATGTATACCCCAAGGAACTTAAAACTGCTGACCTGCTCCACCTCAGCGTTGTTGATGGAGATGGGGGGATGCTGGTCTACACGCTGTCTCCTGAAGTCCACGATCATTTCCTTAGTTTTGCTGACGTTCAGAGAGAGGTTATTTTCCTGACACCAGCTGGTCAGTGATTTCACCTCGTCTCTGTAGGCGCTCTCATCGTTGTTGGTGATGAGGCCTAGGATGGTGGTGTCGTCAGCAAACTTGAGGATGGTGTTGGACCTGTGCCTGGCGGTACAGTCATAGGTGAACAGGGAGTACAGGAGAGGGCTGAGAACACAGCCCTGGGGTGCCCCAGTGCTGAGGACACATGTGGAGGAGACGTGGCTGCCGATCCTCACCGCCTGTGGCCTGTTGGTGAGGAAGTCCCATATCCAGCAGCAGATGGACGTCCCCAGGCCCAGGGCGGTGAGCTTAGAGACCAGTTTGGAGGGGATTATGGTGTTGAATGCCGAGCTGTAGTCGATGAAGAGCATTCTCACATATGTGTTTCCTCTCTCCAGGTGACTGAGAGAGGTGTGGACTGCTAGAGCAATGGCGTCGTCTGTAGACCTCTTTGCTCTATATGCAAACTGCAGGGGGTCCAGGGTGTCGGGGAGGGAGTCACAGATGTGTCTCTTCATGATTCGTTCAAAGCACTTCATGATGACAGATGTGAGTGCTATGGGCCGATAGTCATTAGGACAGGATGCTGTGGGGGTCTTTGGGATGGGGACTACAGTGGAGGTCTTGAAGATGGTGGGCACGATAGACTGGCTCAGAGACAGGTTGAAGATGTTGGTGAACACCCCGGCGAGTTGGTCAGCACAAGCCCTCAGCACCCGTCCGGGGATGCCGTCGGGTCCTGGTGCTTTGCGGGGATTCACTCTCTTGAACGCCCGTCTCATTGTAGCAGTGTCTATACAAAGTACAGCGTCTTCACTGTCCACATGGGGTCTGGTGACAGGCGTGGTGTTATCTGCATCAAACCGGGCGTAGAAGGTGTTGAGTTCGTCCGGAAATGATGCACTGGACAGTTCCACGGGCCCGCTCCTCCCCTTGTAGTCAGTGATGCAGCGTAGCCCATGCCACACCCGTCTCGGGTCATTGCTCTGCTGGGCAGACTCCACTCTCTCCCTGTAGTCCCTCTGGGAAGTCCTGATGGTCTTTCTGAGGTCGTACTTGGCTGCTTTGTAGGCTTCGGGGTCTCCTGAGTTGAAGGCGGCAGTGCGAGCTTTCAGTTTAGCACGCACCTCCGGTCCCGCCCAGGGTTTCTGATATGCCATGGCAAAGAAGAAAGAAATGCAGAACTAGTAGTTCTGCATTTCACTTTTAAGAGGTAAGATCTCGCTACCTGGATTTGTGTAATTCGCACAAAATCACCAAAATATTATTTGCAATTATGAAAGCCGTAATGTAAATATTGTAACGTATTTTAACTGTCTACATTGAGAGGAAACGTAAGCGAAACCTGTTACGCATGGCACTAAAGAAAACTAAATTTTAAGGGACAGTAATAAGGCGATGAAGATGGAAGAAGGAGCCAAGTTGTACCTCAAAGAGTGGCTGATAGCGCAGATAGAGAGCGGACAATACGAGGGGCTGACGGGCTGTATCAGAATGTTTGCATACGACACAACATCGCAGAGTAGCAAGTGTAAATAATGGGTGGGGATTTATGACGATTTATGCAGCGGTGGCCGGTGAGGGTCCGAAAGGAGGACAAAATGTAAAAAAGGAGGACACGTGACAGACGGCCAGACAGACAGCTCTAAAACCGGACTGTCCGGACGAAATCCGGACGAATGGTCACCCTATATGACTCACCCATAAAAACGCGGTCACTCGTATCCATGTATGCACGTGTCACGGTCTTTAATAATCCGGAGCTCCGGAGAAAAGGACATATCCCGAACTTATCCCGTGTCCCGAGACGAGAGTTCCTTCTTACGTAGCATTAACGTAGCAAGTTAAGGATTCTTCTTCTCTTGGAAATGCCGCGTAAACATTCACGCGGCTTGCTCACAGCTGATCGCTCAACTCCAGTACTGGTGTGCGAGTGACTTTTTTTCGCTGAAAACGCGCTGTGCCTGCATTAACTTACCGATTTTCTGGGCACAGAAGCGCTGTGAACAGTGGCTACAGTTTTGAATTGCTTTAAAAAATTTCAGCGTGAGAAATACCATGTGTGGCGTGTGAGTGTGTGAACACGTCGAATTGCGTGGGTCACACTCTCAAAGCGTGAGACTTGAGAGCCCTGTTTGTAGAGCAGTCTTGTCAGTTGTAATTTCTTTTTACTGTGTAAAAGTATTTGCACCAACTAATATGTTTTAATTGTGTTATCTTGTCTTTGAGCAGGAATAATGTGAAGAGGACTGTTTTGCAAGTAAAGACAAAGCATAAAAACATTTTGCAGAGTGGTAAGTAGGCTAATATTGTATTTTTTAATAGTATGCTTGTGTTCTAGTTACTGAAGATGCCGTACACTTGCTGGACCCTCCTCTGCAGTCCTCCAGCAGTGGCCTCACACCAGAATGTCATACACTGCCTGGCAAAAGTATTAGGACGATGGCATAATTTGTGATGCTGGGGAACTGAGCCAACTTTTCAATGTATCAAGCATTATTTAAATGTGGTGTACTTAAAGGGACAGTGTGTAGGATTCGTGGCGCATAGGTGGTGTAGGTACCATGCACTTCCTCTTTTGGCTACGGCAGACCTCGAGGGTCACCCAGGCGCGTTGTAGCGCCGAAAGCTCGCGTGCACGCGCACGAATCGCGCGCCGCTGTATACACGTATATACGGTTCCCCGTTCACTTTTTTTTTTTCTTTTCGCATGAAAACACACAATCCCGATCATGATTCATGACAATCTACACATCAAATGAAACCTTACAGTCTCCTCTTTTTGACTATGCAATTCATTTCCCTGCAAAACAATCACTCCCCGAGCACATGGGGCTTTTATACAGAAAAGCACAAAACGAGGTTAGCTTACCTTTGAAGGCTCTGCACAGGTCAAACTCTGTATTTCACCATAAACTTGGCCTCAATCTGTCCATAAGGATCCAGCGAATAAAATCCAGTAAAACAATTTAGTCCAAAATACGTCTTAGGCTACGTTCACACTGCAGGGCTTAATGCTCAATTCCGATTTTTTTGTGAAATCCGATTTTTTTGCGAGGCCGTTCACATTTCCAGTTAAATGCGAATTGTATGTGATCTCCAGTGTGAACGCTAAACTCCCCAAAAGTGTCCCGCAGGCGCCTTGGAGGACACGATGACGTCACACGCAGCGAACGCGCTCAATGTTTACGCAGGGCTCTCAAGTTTTGAGCGGGGTCGTGCGTGTGACTGTAATTTCCGAGGACGGGGGGGCGCTTGAATTGCGTGAGAAATGCCGTGTGAGCGTGTGAACACGTCGAATTGCGTGCTGAGAGCCCTGTTTGTCTAAAGAGCAAACTTAAACTACAAAGCAACTAATGAGAGTTATATAAATGAAGTTATTACCTGATGGTTCTCAGTTTGTTTTATCATCACTGCACTTTGTCAGTGCGCGCTGAGAGGGGCGGGGAGGAGGGACCGGGACGGGGGGGAGCGGGATATTTTTAACGGATCTGGTTAATGCACCGGGCCCGCGTCTCACCGCGGGCAGTTCGGCTCTGGGCCGCGCGTATTCCGCGCGTAAGCCGTCGGGGGGGGCCCGTTACGCACAGACGGAGACACGGGGACCGGAGTCGGTGCGTCTCAGAGGAGACGTGGCACCGGGACTGAGGCTCAGGACGTGCCCGCGCCGTCCCCTGCTCCCCCGGAGCTCCCCCGGAGCAGGGGGAGGGGGGGACGCTGAAAACGCGCGGAGCCTGCATAAACTAAGCCACACAGACCGATTTTCTGGGCACAAAAAAATAAAAAATAAAAAAAATAACACAAATCAGCGTGAGAAATGCCATGTGTGGCGTGTGCGCGTGTGAATACGTCGAATTGCGTGTGTCACACTCTCAATGCGTGAGCCTTGAGAGCCCTGGTTTACGGAAGTTGCCTAAAGTTGCTTTCGTACCGGAGCCAAAACATGTACAGCTTATTTGTTTTAAGGAGGAAACGGAGAAGGACGAGATTTTTGGCCACAGCGTTTTGCGGGGCAGTGGCAGCAACGTGTGCAGAAAAGAACATGTGGGTGCGGAGTCACAGGCAGGAGGGGTGGGATTGCTACGTGCTTCCCCGCTTCACTGATACGAGTTCATATACTATTTTCGCATGACGAGAAGAACGTTTGTGCACATTTGTGAACGCCTACTTGTACCACTCTCATTGGAGGAAACACACTGAGGTCGGATGAATGCGACCTGGCCGTTCAGACTGCAGTCGCATGTCAAAAGATCGGATATGTATCGGATTTAGGACCACATATCCAAGTGGCCTGGATCGCATTTGAAAAAATCGGATCTGTGTCGTTCACACTGTCATTAGAAGATCAGATACAGGTCGCATAGAGGCAAAAAAATCGGATTTGGGTCGTTTCAGGCTGCAGTGTGAACGTAGCCTTAGATCCATTACAAGTGTGATACAGCAGCATGCTTGTTTACACGAGGCTCCCCCCTTCCCCCCTCCCCTTCCCCTTCTCTCCTTCGCGAATCGCTCCTCCGCTCCCAAATGCAGCGCGGCTAAGCAGCTGCTAGCAGGAGCCGAGGCGAAGGATGAGCCCAAATGTCCTTCTGCGGCTCTCGTATTCAAAATGGCTGCCTCTATATGGGGAAGATCCCCCTTTTATGTGACTATATCTAAGTCCAAAAGAATACTTTGATTTCATGATGGAAGTGAAAAGGCTTGGAAAACAATGTATTTTTGAATGGGAATCTTCAATTTATGTAATTAACAGGTAAAAATCTTACACACTGTCCCTTTAATACTATTTCATCGCATTTATTCAATTATATTATCAGACGTTCTCATATTTTCAGATCATTGTGCGCAAATCCATTGGTGGATGAATATTATCCTTTCATTATGAAAATAATAGTTTGAACACTCATTAGTATTTTACAATCAACTCATATCATAGAGTTCTCGAATCCCCCCATATGCATGACTGAAAGGACAGACAGAATTTGTAAAGCTGTGATTAAGGCCAAAGGTGATTATTTTGATGAAAAAGCTATTTAACTTGATATTGTTACATTTTTGCAATAATATGCCTTTACACATGATGAAATTTGCTTTAATATATCAATAAATTGATTTGTTGTCATTACCAATACGTCTAAGTTCAGAAATACACAATCGTCCTAATACTTTTGTCAGGCAGTGTATTCTTTGCAACGCCGCCTGATTAAGCCTGATCGTTAGCCTGATTGTTAACCTGCCCGGGACCAGGCTAGCTCAGAGGCTTTGCACTTAGCGGCATTGATGGAATACCCCTCAGGACCGTAATGGGTGTTTTCACACCTCTGGACCTGACCTGAGACACTGGCACATGCCCACTGCAGCACAAACTGGGTGTTATTCGGACATTACAACACAGGGCCCAAGTGGTTCCTATAAGCACAGAGGGAAAGGAGAAAGAAGAACAACATGTGCAGAAAGCCCTCTCTGTTTGTGGAGATCCTAAATGGGCTGTCAACAAAATTAATAGAGACAAGGACAAGAAACAAGACAACAGAGAATCAGAACCCAGGAGGAAACGTGTAGCGATTCCTTGCCTGGCCGGGGTTTCTGAAAAACTATAGAGGATTTTCAGACGATATGAAATCCCAGTTTATTTCAAACCCACAAACACTTTAAGACAAACTGGTCCACCCAAAGGACAAAACACCGAGCCACAAACAAAGCAATGTATAGCATTCAGTATAGTGAAGACTGCAGTGAGCGCTACACTGGAGAAACAAAACAGCCACTTCACAAGAGGATGTACCAACACAGACGAGAGAGCCAGAGTGGACCTCAGTCTGCCGTACATCTCCACCTAGAAGCCACAGGCCATTCATTTGAGGACAGTGAGGTTCAGATCTTAGCCAGGGAAAAGAACTTGTTTGAGAGGGGAGTTAAAGAGGCTATTTTTGAATCCTTCCTTGAACAGGAATGGAGGAGTCAGACACAATCTCTCTCCCATCTATAATTCCATTCTCAAACCTAAATCAAAACAAAGAAAACAATAGGGTTTAGCCAGGTCAGGTCCAGAGGTGTGAAAACACCCATTATGGTACTGAATGGGTATGCTAAACAAGACCCCAGATAGAAACTGAAAACAAACAGGTGTGATAGTTTCAGAGTAATTTCATTGTAGTTAGCTCCTCCCTGCAGCTAGATATAAGCAGTGTCCACCAGCACTTTAGCCAGAACTGACAAAGTAGCTTGGATGAGCTGCGAAACGTTTTCGACCAAATAAACTTTGTCAAGTTGACAAATTGAATTTCTTTTACCATGGATTCTACCTGGACGACTGAGGTTTCTTCACACATCTTAATCACATTTTGCTTTATTTCCCTCTCTGACATATTAGCACACACCCCATAAATCACCCCCTTCACCACTTCCCCTTGTTCTGCAACTGTGACATCCACTTTTTTCCACATATTTTATTTATTTTTTGAGCTTTAGCTAGTTGCTCACCCCCCGGGCAAAAAAACAAAAGAGCACGTTGTCACTCACATTCTTTAAGGACTCAGCTATTCTCACAGGGTTCATACCCCTAAAGCCCTCCCCTGTTTGATCTTTTCATTTATACACTACCTTATATTCAAGCACAGATTTTGCCATTTTAATGTCTGCTACCTTCCTTCTCCAGAGAAGTATCACATCTATCCCGTTTTCTGTTACCTTTCCCAATCATCCTCTGGCGCGAGAGGCAGTAGTCGAGTTGTAAAATGAAACGGGGGGATGGTGAAATTTTTCATTTATGTGACATATTTTCCAGCGGGAAGGGGGTCCCCCCCAGAAAACAACCAAAAACAAAAAGTCCATATAATCATTCAATAATTCAATAATACACAGGATATGTTATCACACACGTACACACACACACACACACCTTAGTCCTGGTTTGGACCTGGTTTACTCCCGGTTTAGCCCTGATTTAGACCTGGTTTACTCCCGGTTTAGTCCTGATTTAGACCTGGTTTAGTCCTGGTTTAGTCCCGGGCCCCTGCTGTCAGCTAATATGTCCCTTTGATGCAGAAATAATATGATAATATAACTCACCCCATAAGAACACGGTCAGCTCCGTAGTTTGTGGTGTTGTCTGATAATTTGCGTGTCCACGTGTATCTGCGTGGAAACCGACATAATTATCCCGAGTCCCGAGGCAAGAGTGCTTTCTTACGTAGCATTAGAAGAAGAAGTGACTTTATTGATCTCATACTGGAGAAATTCTTCTCTGCATTTAACCCATCCTGTTATATCCTGTTATTAGGAGCAGTGGGCAGCACATTACTGCGCCCGGGGACCATCTCCATGATCTTCTTGCTTCGGCTTGGTCAGGACCTCAGCTGGAGGATTTTACCTATCGCGCATGTTTTGTTTTAACGTAGCGTACATACTAACGGGGCTCGCTTACAGCTGACCGGCGAACAGGCGCAAACACAACGCTAATTGTCATGATTGGCGGGAGCGCGATTGGTGGGTATGCTGCAACATGATTGGAAGCCGGAGCGCAGTTTGGCCTATGATTGGCTCTTGGAGCTGGCCACGATTCATGTAGGTCACCTATTTTGACTTCAAAACGGCGAATTTCACCAAAGGGTTAGCGATTTTCATGCCTGATTGATAAAATGCCACAAGGGATGGAAGAAGGGATGCCTGTTTTAGAAGAGGGATGATTTTGACTATTTTTCCCCATCCCCCCTCAACTCGAGTACTGTCAAGAGGCACATCCAGAAGGTGGCAACTGGGGCTAGACAAACAAACGGAGAAACAGCAATAGACCGACTACAATAGACCATCAGCTGGTGGCTCACGTCCTAATTTTAAAGATCCCATGACATGGTACTTCTTGATGCTTTTATATGGCTCCTTAATGGTTCCCTAATACTGTAAATGAATCCTTCTTCAAAATCAACACTCAGTGCATGAGAAACAGAGATAAGATGAGAAAGAGTAATTTTTCTCTCTCTGAACAGGCCATTATGGGCGTTGTTGCTTGAATGCAAATGAGGAGAAAAGAGATGGCCTATAGTAGAGGGTGGGGGCGTGGCCAAACTCTCCGCTCTCAGCTGTGCGCTCTCTGATCCATTTCCGCGTTTTTGCGTGGAGAAGAGATTAGAAGCGTTCCATTGAAAAATAAACACATTTCCACAGAAAATAAAATTAAACCACTGCTGTTCAAAGGTCCAGAGGCTCAGATAAAGGACTTCCGAGCCTAGAAACACTCGGACGTGCCTCCAGGCAAATAAAAAAACGCATTTCGCATTACCTAGCGCATTCGCAGTCCAAACTCTCTGGGCGTGATTTACAGAGACGGTGAGTACAGACAGACGGGGGTGGAACTGCATTTGCATTTCTTTTTTCGATCTGACGTCAACAAAGTGCCTTGTTCAAAATCGCCCGTTTGAGCTCCGATTTTTTCTAACGCAGAAAAGGATCGCAAATGCTCAGTTTAGACATTTCGCAACTTTTAACCATGGGGGGGGGCTAAACAGGGTAGGGGAGCTCACATTAACATTCAAAAACCTCAGAAAGTGAAAATTTCATGCCATGGGACCTTTAACAAAGTTGTCATGCAGCAAAAAAGCAAGACTAACAACGTTTTGAAGAGCGCGCGCCACCCTCCTGACGTCACTTCCTCCGTGCGTCACTAAACCCGCTCCTGCCCAGTGTTGCCAACTCCCCAGCATCGGAAGTAGCTATTGGCCCGCCCAGAAGTAGCTAAAAGTAGCTAGACGAGCTGTTTTATATTTTTTTTATTTGGTTTTTATTTTTTAGATATTTTTTTTGAGCTGTAGTCCAAGATCTATAGCTTGCTTTTTTATTTTGTGTTTTTTTTTGTGCTGTAGTTTAACTAAAGCTTTTTATTTATTTTATTTTTTTTGTGCTATTGTGGGCAAACTATAGCTTTTTATTTATTTATTTATTTATTTTGGTGCTAAAGAACTAGCTTTTTTAAACTTTTCTGTGCTGTAGCTTTTTAAGCAGTGCTACTTGTGACTTTGTGTCGCCAAAAAGAAAAAGAAAACAAATCAGAGCGCATAGGCATACACTTATTGAGAATCAGAGCCTATGGCTCTAAAGAATGAGAGGGATATGCACGTGACGAGAGAAACTGAATGACAGAAACAGAGAGAGGAATGACCAGACTCCGAGGCGATCTGACGAGATGGGAGGGAGCAGAGGAGAGACGTACGTGTGTGTGTGTGTGTGTGTGTGTGTGTGTGCGCGCCGTGTCTGTCTGACAGTCCGCGCTGTTCTAAACTCCGCCCCCGCCCCTCTCTGTCCCTCTGTCTCTTTCTCTGAACGGGGAAAGAGAGAAAACGGCGCAATTATTTTTTCCCCCTCCCGCGATCTTGGAGCCTCTGATCACCAAAAAAAGTCGCTAGATTTGTCGCTAGTCGCTTTTGTCTAATTTTCTCGCTAGGGGGGTCCAGAAAGTAGCTAAAAATAGCGACAAAGTCGCCAAGTTGGCAACACTGCTCCTGCCGCTTTAAGAGCATCCCTCGCGCCTGAACTCGAAGCGGAAACAGAATCCATTTCCGTCTATTTAAGCGCGCCAACAAAGCCCCGCAACATACAGGAGGTGTTCAGGGCTGTCACCGGGTCTTGTCTGCCTCTCGCCCGCTTCTGCACAGTCTTTGTCCCGCCGCGTGTCCTCCTTCCCCCGTGAGAAATGCCGGAGCAGTCAGCCGCCGTGTCCGCCGTGGAGAGGTGAGCACACGGGGCACACACACGGGGCTAGCTTCTCTGTAGCAACACAAGTGTCTGTCTGTGTCACAGGGGGTTTGAATGCACGTTTTAGATTTCTGCTCTTAGTTTTGTGTCTGTCCTTTCTCTGAACCCCGGAATAAAACCGCTGTCTGGCCGTGTGGAGTTGCAACTATTGACACACGATTGGCTGATGCTAATTTGGAACTCGATAGCTTTTGTTTGATCAACTTTACAACACATCTTTTAAATTAGGTTGTACTTTTTGTAGCTGAAAACTACAGGTCAAATAATGCGCGCGTTCATTTTTACACAAGCAAAGAATGTTTACTTTCGCACAAAACTGGGCAAAAAGTGATTTTGTTTTTATTTTTTTCTCTTCAGTTGTGCCAATATGGCAGCTCGTTCACGCATGCGCGGAATGTTAGCACGGGTCGGTTAGTAGAGCAAAGTTTGGATTGTTTTCACGTTTTATCTCGTTAAAAGCGCGTACTAAATTCCAGAGCGTCAATAATTCTGCAATGTATTTCAGTTCTGGCGCCCCCAATGTTCATTTGGCTGACCACAATCTAGCAGCGATGTTTCTAGCCACCAGCCAGATTTGTAAACAATTCTCCACGTGGTTCTGGAGGCTGCAATGCTGTCAAAGTTGTGATAAAATGTTTCAAATTAACCTAATTCCTAATGACTACTTTTGTTTCAGTGAGGAGAAGCCATGCTCTTCTACATCTGCTGCTGACAGGTGAGTTGGACAATGTTATAAAGACAATAATTGGATCTGTCATTTTAGTTTAAGCTTTTGAAAGGTTATTTTATTTAAAAAAAATGATTTTAATGCAGCAGCACTGATGTCCTGGAGGAGGCTAAGAAGCTGATTGGCACTGGTAAACGACACCTGGTGATGGGAGATGTCGTGTCTGCAGTGTCTGTATTCCAGGATGCCTGCAGTATGCTGTGAGTACTTTTTACTTTTATGGAGTTTCAGTTTGTCAAAGTAATCCTGGGCTGAAAGATGCCTCTCAAAAGTAAGCACTATTTGTTGACTCAAAAATGCCTTCTCCTA
Organism: Paratrypauchen microcephalus; assembly: GCA_036785185.1. Classification (NCBI taxonomy): domain Eukaryota; kingdom Metazoa; phylum Chordata; class Actinopteri; order Gobiiformes; family Gobiidae; genus Paratrypauchen; species Paratrypauchen microcephalus. The sequence goes on along the minus strand of JAVJIX010000241.1, from coordinate 1,027,623 downwards.
GAGCTGCAAGGTACGGTGATACGGCAGATGAATGTGGAGAGGCATTTTTCTTGTGTGGGAAGTCCCTGCTGGAGCTGGCCAGGTGAGAGCCTATAAACTTTTATATATTGCTCTTAAACTTGGGCATCCTCTACTGTGAGTGGCAGGGATGGGACAAGAGACAATTTCCACAAGACACAAAATTGGTTTCACAATACTGAGACGAATGAGATGTTGACATCATTTATAGCAATTGTGCTTTAGATTTTTGCTGTCATTTTTGCACTTTTTTGGGAGTTGAGGCAGGGAAGAGCCATGCATTAGTGAGCAGTCTTGCATTTTCACAGACCTTACCATTTTTGCCCTGGAGCTGGGCTGTTTTCTTTCCATGGAAATTCTGTTTGATTATAATCCACTGTATGACATAAAATGCAGGGATGAAAGAGTTCCGTTTTTTAGCGGATCTCCACTTTTTTTTATTTTATTTTTTTTACATCTGTGCAAATTCGTTGAAAGATTTTGGGTGTATATGTATAGTTGTGTTTAGGGTCGCCAACCGTCCCTTGAAAAACAGAATCGTCCCGTATTCATAACAAAAGTACATGTATTTCTCATTAAACTGCGGGCCGCATGAGCCCGTGTCTGGAGCCGCGGACCGAGCGAGTGGGCACAGCTCTCGCAACAGCCTGTACCATTGCGTGTACACAGATTAAACTTTATAAAACATCCTGTACCTCATCCTACCTGCCCGTGCCTCACTTAACGCGTCGCTCCTCGCTTTTTCACCTGCGCCTTTTAGCGTGCATAAGCTCCTCAATGCGCTCTGATTAGACAAAGTACAAAGCAAAAACAAATCCAATATATATACTACTAGTAGGCCTACCTGTTAATAAAAATGTGTTGTTTTTTTGTACTTTTATGTACAGTTCCAAATTTCAGAAATTGAAAATTTTCCAGCGGGGGGTGCGCCGTGACTTTCCGCTTTTTTCATGATTGGCCACTTTCATCCCTGAAAATGTGTCCACATGGAGAATGGCCCAAAGTGTTTTATCGATTTCCATGGAATCCTTCAGGCAAAGTACCACCACTAGAAGTTGGTGCTAAATTGGCCCCTTGTAAGTTGTGACCTGTGTGCAGGATGGAGAACACCGTTCTAGGGAATGCTCTGGAGGGAGTCCCTGAGGAGGATGAAGGTGAAGAGGAGGAGCAGCCCAGCAACTCTAACATCGAGAGCGCCAGCAACCTGGATGGTAAGAACGGGTCATCTTAAAGATAAGAAATCTAAACATTGACATTTGGCATGAAGGACTAATTTGAAGTTTCCTTACAACATGTGAAAATGCTATGGCCTTGACCTGGTGATGACCCGGATTTCCTTAACTTGAGTGGTTTCTAAAACCTTGTAGTTTGTGCTGTCAACTTTTTTTAAGACCTTACTCTTCCATAAATATGGTCATCAAACTTTGCTTATGAAGATGTATTGACCACTTAATCCCCCAAATCTCAAATGTGCTGTTCCGAATGTAGAGCAAACTAGAGAGGAACTCCGGAAGCAGGTGTACGAGGCCATGGCTGAAGAGAAGCTTGAGGCTGAAGCTGGCCCAGAGGAGGCTAAGGGAGATGCCAAGTCTCCAGTGAAGCAGGAGGTGGAGTCTAAGGGCTCAGGCAGTGACTCTCGTAAAATACAAGATGAGAACATCCCTGGGTCCCCTGGACAAGAGCACTCTGCTGATGGAGTGGAGTCCATGGATGAAGGGGAACAAGAAGGCAATTTGAACCCGTTTTTAAAAAGGGCCAATGGCGTTTATGTCACGGGTGGTTTGTTGTATGGGCTAAAGTGCACTGGTGTTCGTGTTGGCATAGCAGTGTATATGGTGTGGTTAGACTGTTATTTGAAGTGTTGTGGTTAATTTTAATTGTGTTCAATGCAGCAGATGATGACGACGACGATTATGATGATGAGGAGGAAGAACAACAAGGAGAGAAGAATGGGGTAAGATGTTTGACTCGGGTTATAAAGTCAGGTCTTTTGCTGTCAAAAACTGCATTTAGTTTGGATATAGAACAGATGAGATTTACAATGGGTAGAACTTGTACATGACTGTAATTTTCTAAGATTTCCCAGTGTCTTGAGCTAAATGGTTGAAAGATGGAATGTTATAAATTGCTGGCAGTCAAATGGCAATTTGCTCAGCTCCATAAAATTAAATATTGTACACAAGGCTAAACTTTGACTTATTAGGAGGAGGAAGAGGTTGGAAACTTGCAACTGGCCTGGGAGATGCTGGAAGTGGCCAAAGTCATCTACAAAAGGTTTGTCTTTTGCCTGGGGTCTCCTGTTTGTGCTCATGAGGACTGTAATTTAAAGACATGTTTTCTGTTTGCAGAAAGGACACCAGAGAAGACCAGCTGATGGCTGCGCAGACTTATCTCAAACTTGGAGAAGTCAGTGCAGAGTCTGGTAGGCGGAGATGATTTTGGCTTGAACCTTGCAGGGAGATGTCTAATGTAGACTGTACATGTTAAATGGGCCACATGACTAAATTTTATTTGTGCAGGTAACTACCATCAGGCACTGGAGGACTTCCAGGAGTGCTTGACCATGCAACTGAAGCACCTGCCCCCTCACAGCAGACTCCTGGCCGAGACTCACTACCATGTGGCCACCACCCTCTGCTACATGGACCAGTACGACCAGGCCATCCAGCACTACAGCAGCTCCATCAGGGTCATTGAGGCTAGGCTGGGTAAGGACACTGTCTGGACTACTGGACTTATTCTAGCTGGTGCCACTCAAAAGGATTGTTGTAAAATTGGGTTACTCTTGTTGCTTGCAGCAAATCGAGTCACCTGAACTTTTCAGACTTTGTAGTTGTAATTGTAACATTTTTATTATTTATTTGACCGTTTGGCGCAGCTAGGGCAAAGTTATTCTTGTGATCTCCCCAACTGAACATGAGTCATGAACATGCTTTTAAACCTTCTCAACACATGGCAAGAATTGTATTAAAACGTGTCTGTAAATGCTCCATCAGGATGTCCTAAAACTGAGGCAGCCCTACTTGGGAGTCAGTCTGGAGTTTCTTAAAAGTAATTTTTATTCTGTCCATCTCCACAGCAATGTTGCAGGAGGCGATTGACAAAGCAGAAGGAGCAGAGGCTGCCTCAGAAGAGAAGAATGAACTGGAGGAGCTCAAACTGCTGCTGCCAGAGATCAGGGAGAAGGTGGATGACGCCAAGGAGAGCCAGAGGATGGCCAGTGCTGCATCCAAAGCCATCCAGCAGACACTAGTGAGTAATGCACACAGCCACACCACAAGCTACAGTCTACCACATGAAATATGAGCTTTTAATCACTTTACAGGGTGGAGCTTCAACATCCGGGTTCAGTGAAAATGGCAGCTCATCTTCAGCCTTTGGAGCCTCTCAGGTCAGTACGAGAAACCTTTTGATTTAGTGTCAGGGCTGTTTTTAGACAAAATGTGTTGATCCATAAAAGGAATTATTTGGACTCAGGTCACAAATCACAGTATTTTTGCTCTTGTATTTACATTACAACTTCAAAATGGATGGCATAAATGGCAAGAGACTGGTGTCAAATAAGTTCAAAGTCGGCTTTATTGTCAAATGTGTACAGGTTGTGCACACAGGAAATTGTAGCGCCCCCTAGGCCCACGGTGAACATAAAACATCTGATAAACAAGACAATGACTAAAACATCACATACCAAATGTACAGTAAACTTGTGTATATAATATAAATGGGTAAAACACACAATGTGTAGTGTAATAAAGCTCACATGTCATTTTAAATGAGGCACAAGTACTGAATATTTATAGTGAACTTAATCCAGTATGTGCTGGAAATTCTTTTTGTTTTGATGGGATAATGCCTGTGGTCAATATTGTACTTTACACCAATCAAGTGGGAGTTGGTAGGGAGGAAAATTAAGGTACAGGGAGAGGAGTTCTTAAATGGAATATAGCTACCTATGTCATCAGCATGATAAATTATTGAATGCAGGTGAAATTATTTAGATAAACTAGTCTAACAAAATTGGCAGCAGATATGACGTGCTTAGATGGCTCAGCTTCTACATCAAATTATATAATCTTCACCAAACCAGGCAAGATTTTTGTAAATCTTTAAATGTATAAAATGAGTAGTCTGTTATATTATGTACTATAGTTTGAAATCCAACAAACATGCTCTTGGCACATCTCTTGTTTGAAATTACTAGTTAAGTTTAAGTTTGCTCACAATGTACTTTACATCTTCAGATCCCAGTGCGACCTGCAGATGGTGCCTCATCTTCAGTCTCGGATATTTCTCACCTCGTCAGGAAGAAGGTAACTGACTTTTTTCCCTCCAGTGGAATGCTTGGCTTGTTTGGTGTTTTCAGAGGTGGGTCAATTGGCCATAAAGTGTTTTTAAAATGGCACTTAAAAATACATTCTGCTTACCTGGCAAAGTGATGGATGGTAGCAGACAGTGGTGCAGTGGGGCAATTGTTTACTTGTTCAAGTTCACCCAAGCAGACTGGTCATCTCTGGGCAAGACACTTGAACAGTGACCGCTCTTGTTGCAGTATGCATGTGTTTGGGTATCTGCTCATTTTTAATTTATCAATCAGTAAGGATTAGTCAGAGGCCAGATGGACTTATCAGAAACTCAAATCAATCCCCAAACCTCTTCCACTAATGCTAAAGGGGAACTTATTTTATCATTACTTTTATTCTTGCCTGCATGGACTTTCTTGTTCAAACTGTCTCTGCCTGGAGCTACTGTGGCAAGTAAATTTCTCCTAAAGTCTTATCTTAAACATTTTATGCTACTCTATATGATTTTAATGGTATTGTCTATGTCAAGAGTTTTGGTGCAAACGAGGTACATTTGCAGCTTTCTGGCCAAAACTACATTTCATGTACTAGGTGACATCACACAGGACTCTGAAGTGTGGATACCTGTTAGACCAATCACTGTTCTCGTACCTCCCCGCCCCCTGCCCAAGTTGGAATCTGTATGAAATGTCATTATTGGAGGAGTTTTGGTGTTTAGCCCCACTTTAAGCCGTCAAAACTGCGTTCTGCCGTTGTGGATGGACTAAATGTTGCATGTGGCCTCATTAAGCACCCATATCCAGTACCCACCTCTGCTGTGAGTCTTTGTGCTTTCCTGGAGCTTGCTGAGGAGTGGCGCTTGTATGCATGCATAGCTCAGTAGTGCGCCCCCTACGGACGAGAGCCAGTTTGATGTGTGCGGTTTGTTTGACAGAGGAAAGCAGACGAAGACAGCGCAGTAGACGACTCGGGGGCAAAACAGTCCAAACGGGAAGTCAATGGCAGCGGGGACTCTAGTGCCAGTGACGGGCAGCAGGAGGCCGCTCAGGTTGTCTGTGGAGTGAAGTCTCTGTAGAGGTGTCAGTTTACAACTCATACCCCTGTTCTGAAAAGATTCTTGGTGCTGTACCTGAGTTTTATACTAGTGTAGTAATTGGTTCATTTTAAACAGTTTGCATTCTGAGCATTTTATCAGCACTTTACACAATTCTTAAGGCCAGCGCAGTTTTGGTGACTATTGGCATGCTATTGCTCAACTTCCCACAGTAAAAGGCTTTCTAATTGGATGCACACAGCTGACTTGTATTGACCTTTATACAATACATGTGTAATGGAACAAATCTCTCCCAACTGCATGGGGAAAAAATGCGGATATAGGACTTTAAGACAGAGGTGGATTCACAGAACACAGCTTTAGGTCAATCATTGAATCTTTCTCCCTTCTCAAAAATGGGAGGCACAATGAAAACTAACTTTTGATCCAAAGGATTCTTGAAGCTGCATCAATATTTAGTTCCATACTAACTTCAACCTGCAAATGCACTATTCTGATTGTAATGGTTCTCTTCTCTTCTCTTTACCTTTTCCAGTCGGCCACTTCCACAGAGACTGCAGCGTGACACGCCAACCTCAATCCTAACCTCGACCTCAAACCAGCACAGCATGCCTGTCACTGACACTTGTTTTGTAAATAGCCATTTTCATAGACTTGTCTGTTTTGTATTTACTTATAGTAAAAATAAAGCGTTTGCAAATGTTAACTTTGTGGTTCTGGATTTAATTTTTTTTTTTTTTAACGGAATGACTTCTGTTTCACAATGCCCAATGTCCAGCTTTGAGCTTTCCCTATTGGTACATTTATGTTGGGCCTGATTCTCTGCTAGAACTTTTGACAGTTTCCACACCACTGATTCTGCCCATGTGGTAGCTATGAATAATGTAGATTTAATGACACCTGGCAAAACTTGACATTGTGTTTCTCAAATTATAATAACCTCCTGGGACCTGAAGAAAAAAATCTTATTTTAATTTTCTATTTGGAGGTAAATGAATACTTCAGCATTTACATTGTTATTTTTAATCATAGTTTTGTAACGTGTTCAATCCATGTCAAGTTAACCTAACAACTTTTTTTTTTTTTTTTTGGGCGGTTTTACAGTCGCCTTAAAGTTTAGACTAACTTTTTTTTTTTTAGGTTTTAATTTTTTATTAATTTACGTATGCATTTATGTATTTTTATATTTTATTTTCTTATGCATTAAGATAAGAATCCTTTTTGTCCCACAATGGGGAAATGGTGTCCCAACACAAGTTTCAGAAACGGTAGGAAAATATGAGCATGCATCAAAATTAATAAGTGTGTACAATCAACTAAAAAAAAAAAAAATATATATATATATAATATATTATATATATATTATATATTGTATATATAATATATATATAATATATATATATTATATATATTATATATATATATTATATTAATATATATATATATATATATAAAAAAATATATATATAAAAAAATATATATATATATATAAAAATATATAAAAATATATAAAAATCATAGTGCAGCCATGGGCGGGTCTCAGGAGGATAAGGGGTTCAATTATTGGGTTAAGTCGGGATACTTGCCTGCCTGACAAATCCCAGGGAAAACGTGGGTGCGCTCCTGAAAGCTGATTGGTTCGTCCCAGTCTGCTAAAGCGGAAGTGGCTCATGTTGTGACGTGAACAAAATGATCGGGGATTTATTGTTGTTCGGGTAATTACTTTACGCTTTCTACACATCTGTACACGCTAAAAATGCACATATTTCGTAATTGTGACGCTTGCATTTGCTCACGTCGTATGTGGAGTAGAATGTGAAGTGTTCGGCTTTGCCAGGCCTTAGCTGGCGCAGGTCACAGTCTCTAATGTCGCTCCTGTTGTTTTAGGACTTTGTTGGCGAACGCCGGGGCCGTGCTCAATTTTAAACTGTGAGTACTTCTGTTTCTGACGTGGACCTGCAACACTGGACGAAGCAACGTTAAGAAAGATGCGAGTTTAACACGGGTTTCTCTTGTGGTTTCATATCAAGTAGGCTACACAAAACTGGGCACAGCTGCACATAATACAAGTCAAACAATGTTCTTTGATATGAGCTCTTATGAGACGTTTGTGTTTTTAGAGTTTTAAATTGGGATAGATGAAAAATGTCTGGGTCAAATCAAAACTACAATGTGTGACGTGGGGCTTGACTGGCGTGTTCACACCTTGGATCTATGTTTACACCCAAGTCCTGTAATGCAACGTCACATTCATCTGTGTAAAAATGACCACCTGTATTTCTGTATCACAGAAAGAGAAAGGAGTCCCAAGGATTTGGAGAAGAGTCTGGTGCACCAACCACAGGTTTGTGTAAACGTTAGGAATTTTAGGCTCGCAGGGAGAGTATAGAAAGCACAAGGAGGAAAGTAGAGTCATGTACATCAGGTTCTGCTCGCACCATTTTCATATTTCACAATAACTAAGGACCCAACCCACCATTTAAACAGCGAACCTAATGTAAAGTGCTACTCACAACGTTTTAAGTTATAAATATTATGAAAGATCATGATTTATACACAGGGATGAATCTGATTTTGTTATTCTGGAACATGTGGCCATACCTGCTTGTCGAAGCCTGATCCCGTCAGATCTCAGAAGCTCAGCAGGGCCTGGTTAGTACTTGGATTGTGTGTCGTCGTGTCCATAGGCAAGACACTTCACCCACATTGCCTAGTATGAAAGTGGAGTGTGCGTGAGTGTTGGAGGTGGTCGGAGGAGCCGATGGCGCAAATTGGCAGCCTCGCTTCTGTCAGTCTGCCCCAGGGCAGCTGTGGCTACAAAAGTAGCTTACCACCACCAAGTGTGGAGTGAATGAACAATGAACTGTGAAGCACTTTGGGTGTCATGAAAGGCGCTATATAAATGCTATGAATTATTATTATTAATTCTTATGTGGTGACATCCATAATCACATTGAGATGAAATGTTTGGTTAGGTTCATGAGGTTTTCTGATCCAGTTATATTTGAGTTTTTTATGAACAGACCTGCTTCATTTTATACCTGGACAGTTTGGGCTGCCTTCCTCAGAAGTGTCACATGATTTCACTCTAAAGTGTTGCTCAGCTGATTTTGGCCCCATCTTCCTAATTGGAGCGGTAGGAACGTCAAGCCATCTCAGACCACTGTATGGTTTGGGGTAATGCTACGGTCATCGGCACATAGAGCAACATGCACCAATGCTGGATGAGAGAGGCCACAGAAACAGAAATATCCATCAGACTGTAGATTGGGATGAGGAGGTGCACCAACTTTCTGGGATACATTTCTGAAGAAGTCACACTACAGATGGCGCTGTCCTACCACTCCAAGTATGAAGACTGCACCAACGTCTGCTTAAATTATCTGAGCAGTAAACCAGCAACCTGTCAAGGTCTGAAATAAACAGAGGGCTTTTGATAACAAACAAAAATATAATGTTAGATTGAATTCTAAAACATTAGTGCTGGCCTGCCCTCCTGCCAGTCCTGAGTTCTTCTTCCTAACACTTGTTTTAGGTGACAACATCCGTGAGTTCCTGCTCAGCCTCCGCTACTTCCGCATCTTCATCGCTCTGTGGAACATCTTCATGATGTTCTGCATGATTGTGTGAGTACACAGCCTACACAGGACACATACTGTTTTATAAATGTGTACTTTTGTGCAGTTCATGCTGGATATGAAAAACTACCCATCTGTTTGAACATGTTTTCCATTCTTCCACAGATTGTTTGGATCCTGAACGTGCATAACGTGGTCTCCCCTTGTACAGGTGCAGCCCCTCACAGCCCCTCTACAAACCACTGTACAGAAACAATAACCCACTGTATTTATTGTAACCCGCCATTATAGACTCCTGCAGTTTTCCGTACTTTTCCTTGTAACATCTGCCTTTGTGTATCGGGTGATTTCAGATTTTTTTTAAATTTCAATATAAAATGAAAGTCACATTCTGTCAAGTTATTGTTTGTCTTATTACTTTGAATATCCCATTGGCCCTGCTGTGCTAGTTAATGAGGCTATTACAAAGGTTGTATATAGCTTGCACTCTTTTCAGCATTTTAAAATGGTAATGGTAATGGTAATGGTCACATCTTTATATAGCGCTTTTCCACCTTCAAGGCACCCAAAGCGCTTTACAACAAGGAACCAATCACCCATTCACACACACATTCACACACCAATGTACGCAGACACTGGGGGCGAGGAGGGTTAAGTGTCTTGCCCAAGGACACAACGGCAGCATTCATCTGTGGGAGCTGGAATCGTACCAACCAACCTGTGGGTCAGTGGATCTGACCGCTCAACCACTGATGTTTCTTATGTCAAGAGCGGGATTTGAACTGCCAACCTTTGGATCAGTGGACAAATGCTCTACCAACTGAGCTACTGCCGCCCAGGTAAAAAATAAAAATACAGTGGTCCTTCGTTTATCGCGGCGGTTATGTTCCAGAAATAACCCGCAATAAGTGAAATCCGGGAAGTAGGACAACTTTATATTTTACAATTATTCTACATGTTTTAAGGCTGTAAACGCCTCACCACTCACATTATACACTTTTCTCACACTGGTATTAACATTTTCTCACATTTCTCTCTTGTTTAAACACTCAAACTTTCGTAGATTTTCAACAAGTGGAGAAGTGTGTGCGCGGACACGTGCAACCGTACATCGTGGTCAAATCCTTGAGCAACATGACCGGCGTCCCACCCGGGGCTGCGAGCACGAGACCGAGGCAGTGTCCGGACCGTGCCTCCCCCTCAGGACCGCGTCCAACGCGGCAGTCTGAGCCACGAAGCGAAGAGCTGCACAAAACAAGGAAAAGAACCGCATGCGGTGGTTTAATCCTGGTTTAGACCTGGTCTAGTCCTTGTTTAGACCTGGTTTAGTCCACGTTTAGTCCTGGTCTAATCCCGGTCTGGTCCCGGTCTAGTCTTGGTCTGGTCCCGGTCTAATCCCGGTCTGGTCCTCATGTCTTAGTCCTGGTCTGGACTTCCTGCAGATCCAGTGACTCATGTCTCGGCTCCTCGTGCATCCAGCGGGACTACCGGAGCCACCCTGGGTCCCCCCTCTATAACATCTATATAAATGTGTCAAACTGAACACATTCTGTACTGTACAGGAGACATGGAGGAGAAGACAATCAGGCCGCACAACACAATGTTGATACACTATTAAAAAAAATTGAAATAAAAATAATAAGAGGCCGCGAAAAGTGAACCGCAATAGAGCGAGGGACCACTGTACATATTAAAATCACATCACTTACCCTGCAGTTGGAGGACAGAGTCACATATTTCTCATTCTCAGTATATGGACAGACCAGGCCTCATGTGAAGCTCAGAACCTCCAGAATTCCCTCTCTGAGCTGCAGAGGCTGCACTAGCACTGATTCATGATTGGCTGCAGGTGCTGGGTTTTAGGTAGAGACCATTCAGATCAGAGAGAGGCATTTTAGTATATAATAAATTGGATTTCAGCATTGAAACTGGCAACCCAAATGAGACCGTCATGTGAGGCTCATTCTGCTTTCTGACTGGATAAAACAACAAATAATAATGTAAACAACTTTGCCATCAGGGTCATGTTGCTCTAATGAACAAATGAAAAAAGCTACATTAAACAGAAACATGTTTAAATCAAGTTTTGATTTAAACATGTTTCTATCTGGGGACACACAGGTCTGTATGGATTTTTAAATCAAAGTCTTATATTATGATTCCTTTATACAACACATTGGTTATCAACCGCATGATGACTATGAAGGGCACTCAGGATTTTATTCAAGCATTTATTGTATGATGATGTAGTCAGCAGTTGATGTGTAGCTGAAGCCAAATTATGTGATTTCTGGGGAAATCTCTGCAGCCAGGCCTTGGAGGATGTTCCGTTGGCTTTTTTGGTTGTAGGGTTTTTCCTGATCATAATGACCTGAGAGAATTTGATCTCATCATTTCTTTATTTTCAAAACTGTCTCCTGGCTCATCGATTTTAATGAATGAACAGAATTTCCCTTCACAGATAGTTAATTAGATGAAAGCACAACACTGAGATTCAGATAGGCCTATATTTATGATACTTTCCTTTGTTATTTGTGGTTCCACACGTCTTTGATTTTAACAAGTGAAGCCAGGCCTGGACTGGTAATCGGGCATACCGGGCATTTTCCCGGTGGGCCGACAGTCCTAGGGGCTGATGCCGTTCTTTTTTCTTTTTTTTTCTTAGAGACAGGCCCACAATTTAGAACTGAACCAGGACTAAATCAGGTTTGAACCAGGACTAAACCAGGACTAATCAGGTCTAAACCAGGACTAAATCAGGATTGAACCAGGACTAAACCAGGACTAAATCAGGATTGAACCAGGACTAAACCAGGACTAAATCAGGATTTGAACCAGGACTAAGCCAGGACTAATCAGGTCTAAACCAGGTCTAAATCAGGACTAAATCAGGTCTGAACCAGGACTAAATCAGGATTTGAACCAGGACTAAATCAGGATTTGAACCAGGACTAATCAGGTCTAAATCAGGCTTGAACCAGAACTAAATCAGGATTTGAACCAGAACTAAACCAGGACTAATCAGGACTAAACCAGGACTAATCAGGTCTAAACCAGGACTAAATCAGGATTTGAACCAGGACTAAACCAGGACTAATCAGGACTAAACCAGGACTAATCAGGTCTAAACCAGGACTAAACCAGGACTAATCAGGATTTGAACCAGGACTAAACAAGGACTAAACTAGGACTAAACCAGGACTAATCAGGTCTAAACCAGGTCTAAATCAGGACTAAATCAGGATATGAACCAGGACTAAACAAGGACTAAATCAGGATTTGAACCAGGACTAATCAGGTCTAAATCAGGATTGAACCAGAACTAAATCAGGTCTGAACCAGGACTAAATCAGGATTTGAACCAGAACTAAACCAGGACTAATCAGGACTAAACCAGGACTAATCAGGTCTAAACCAGGACTAAATCAGGATTTGAACCAGGACTAAACCAGGACTAATCAGGACTAAACCAGGACTAATCAGGTCTAAACCAGGACTAAACCAGGACTAATCAGGATTTGAACCAGGACTAAACAAGGACTAAACTAGGACTAAACCAGGACTAATCAGGTCTAAACCAGGACTAAATCAGGATTGAACCAGGACTAAACCAGGACTAAATCAGGATTTGAACCAGGACTAAATCAGGTCTGAACCAGGACTAAACCAGGACTAAATCAGGATTTGAACCAGGACTAAACCAGGATTTGAACCAGGACTAAACCAGGACTAAACCAGGACTAAATCAGGTCTAAACCAGGTCTAAACCAGGTCTAAACCAGGTCTAAACCAGGACTAATTATGAGGGGCTGGTCTAAGCCAAAAATGCCAGGGCCGTTTTTTGTTTGTCTCAGTCCAGCCCTGAGTGAAGCTGAAGCTGTACGCCTAAAATCTCCCAAGATTCCTTTCGCCTGAGCTGAACAAAAGCCCGTTGACAGTGGGAGAGGGGAGAGGGGGCTGACCGGCTCTGGAGGCAGCGCTCAACCGGTGCGCACATTCTGTCACCGGAGCGAGTGGCCGACATCCTCAAACACGATGTCGCGCTCTTCTGGAAGTGCCTCTCTGTGTCTGTGAGCCTGGACACCGGCGGCGGCTCCCCGGGGCTCCAGCCCGGTGTCTGACCCGCGGTGAACCCGAAGGATGACAGCCGCGACAGCCTCACCGCTGGCGGCGAGAGAGCGGCTGCTGGAGGCCATCGACAGCCAGAGCAACGTGAGTACCGGACCGGGGTTAAGCCTTTGACTGGAGGAAGAGCAGAGTCCACTTCGGGCTGGAGCGGTGTGTGTGTGTGTGTGTGTGTGTGTGTGTGTGTGTGTGTGAGAATAATACACTGACCACATGCTCACGTGGACAACAACAGTGTAATAACAAATAACATTCCAGCACTCGGTAAGTGTACGGTCTGATCGCCTTATGTTGTGTAATGATAATAATAGTACACTCACTCACACAAGACAAAGACCACGGGCCGGACTATTGTGCGCAATTCTGCATTTTCCTCTCTTAATAATTTTGCCTCATAATTTTCTACAAAGGAATGTTATCGTGATGATATAACTAGGACGTTATTGCAATGTCCAGGCAGTTTTACGCATCTCAAATTATTTATTATTATTATTTATTTGTTTATTTCATTCATAAAGTATAAAAAAGACATCAACATTTGTGATAACAAGACAAAATATTGAATGAAAGGGAGCAGAAAGAAGAGTTATCTTATGTTATCTGCCCCCTCTTCCCTTTTCCAAACACCGATAGTGACTGTAAAACCTTTCCTCATTACATTCCATTTCAATCACAATTATTAATCAATTGTAAACATAAAGCTTCATTTTCAAGTGTAACAATTTAGTTTTCTTTTTCATACATACACATTACATTGGATTTTATGTATTTTTTAAATGCTATTATTGTACTTGATTCTTTGATTTCTTTGTCAAGATTATTCCATAAATTAACTCCTTTCACAGCGACGCTTCGCTCCATAACCTTGGTTCTGAATTTAGGTTTTTTAAACATGTAGGTTCCCTTTAAATTGTATTGGCTTGTTCTCATCTCAAACAATCTTTGAATATTTACAGGTAACACTCTGCACTTTGCTTTATACATGACTTTGAGGAGACTTAATTCAACAATATCACACATTTTCAACACTTTAAGTTTAACAAATAATGGGTTGGATGGCTCTCTATAATGACTGTTGGTGATAATTCTCAAAGCCTTTTTCTGTAAAATAAATAATGATGAACCATCTGACAGAATTACTGTGAGATTCGTTGTATTTAAATCATTTAAAATAAGACACAAATAATAATAAGTTGAATGGATTACACAGGGGTAGGACTACACTTGATGATCTTACTTAACAGACTTACTTAATTATTAGCCTAATTAATTAGAAGACAGGAGCCAGAGCTGGAGATAGCAGAGTTAAAGATGCTCAGATTCTCTTTAGGAGTGACAAGGATGGACAGGATCAGGAATGAGGTCATCAGAGGGACAACACGGACAGGAAGGTTTGGAGAAAACGCTAGAGAAGCCAGATTGAGATGGTTTGGACATGTTCAGAGGAGGGACAGTGGATATATTGGTAGAAGAATGTTAGAGATGGAGCTACCAGGCAGGAGACAAAGAGGAAGACCAAAGAGGAGATTTATGGATGCAGTGAGGGAGGACATGGAGGTAGTTGGAGCCAGAGTAGAAGATACGGAAAACAGGGCGAGATGGAAAAAGTTGATTCGCTGTGGCAACCCCTGAAAAAGGGACAAGCCGAAAGGAGAAGAAGAAGAATTAGTTTATCATGAGGCCAGTTGTGAATGATGTATTCATTGGATGTGTTCACTCCTGGTTTGAACCCAGATTGTGCTCTGCAAGTCCTGGTTTGAACTGGTTATGATGAATGTATAACGTACCTTAAAGCAGCTATTGTCTTGTAGGCTATTAAAATGGTGTCTAGTTAAAGCTTCTACTTCTGCATTCACCCTAATAAAATAAAATCTACAAACATTCGCAGTAACGCTCAAATTTGCATCCACTTTCGGTTGATCATAACAGTCTTGAAACCAGAAACTAGAAGCTGCTGTTTTGAATGCACCTGTAGATACTGAAAGGTCATTCAGTGTTGTTCACTGTAATAACGCACAGCTCCTCTCCTACAGGTGTCCAACATGGTGGTGGTTCTGGATGTCATATCTTTCCTGGAGAAGTATCCCATCACTAAAGAAGCCCTGGAGGTATGCGTCATAAATACACCCACATCAGTGGTTCTCAAACTGTGGTGCAGGCTCCACAAATGAGAGCAGATAGAGGAGGGCAGGAAGCTGAATGTGGGTCCCGAAGGAGGGAGACCTGAACCTGTGCCCCCTGATAGTAGATAGAGATAGAGTGTATGGAGTGTAGAGTGTGTGAGCTGACGGTATAAAGAAGTGGACTAAAGGAGGCTTGCAGTTATGGGGCGAATTTGGAGCAGAGTTCCATATTAGGAATAGGAAATCATTTACAGACTAAATAGCGAAATAAAAACCCCAAGATCATGTAGAGCGGGTTAATACAATACTGGTGACAAAATGACAAGGCTGATGACAGCAGTTAAAGAGAGGGGTGACAATAGCGTTTTTCCACCTTCAAGGCACTCAAGCACTTTACATCAAACACACACCTTCGGGATGAATAAAGTAAGTATCTATCTGTCAGTCAGAAGTGGTTTAAGTGTCTTGCCTAAGGACACAATGACAGCATTCATCGGTGGGGGCTGGAATCACACCACCAAGTGGTGTCAGTGGAGCTGACCATTCGGCCAATGATGTTTAAAGATCCCATGACATGGTACTTTTTTATATGGCGCCTTAATGGTTCCCTAATACTGTAAATGAATCCTTCTCCAAAATCAAGCCTCAGTGCATGAGAAAGCCTCATGAACACAGTCAGAATCATAAATATGTCTCTGAAACACTTTATTCTGAGCGTTGTTGCTTGAATGCAAATGAGGAGGACAGAGACAGGCCAGTGCAGCGGGTGGGGGTGTGGCCAAATACGCCGCTGTTTCCTGGATTAGCGGTGCGCTGGTGCGCTGGTGCGCTGGCTCCACTTCCGTGTTTTAAGTGCAGAGGAAGATCTGAGACGCGTCCCATTAAAAAAAAACACATTTCCACAGAAAATAAAATTAAATAACTGCTGTTTCAGAGGTTCGGAGGCTCGGATAAAGGACATCTGAGCCTGGAGAGGCTCTCATGTGTCTCCAGGCAAAAAAAAAAAACCAAAAAAATGCATCTCGCATTTCGTAGCTCGTTTGTGTGACGTCAGAAAGTTCCCTTGTTCAGAATCGCCCGTTTGGGCTGTCTTTTTTTCAAACGTGGAAAAGGATCACAAATGCTCAGTTTACACATTTCGCAACTTTTAGCCATGGGGTAGGGGAGCTCACATTAACGTTCAAAAACCTCAGAAAGTGAAAATTTCATGCCATGGGACCTTTAATGTTAAGAACCGCCAACCTTTGGATAAATGGACAAACACACTACCAACTGTGCCTGATCCCGTCAGGTCTCAGAAGTTCAGCGAGGCTGGGCCTGGTCAGGACTTCAGGTGCCACTGAGGGGCAACAGTCACACAAAAACTGTTCTTGTATCAATAGGCAAGGCACTACACCCACATTGCCTAGTATGAAAGTGGTGTGTGTGTGTGACTGATGGTGGTGGACGGAGGGGCCGATGGTGCAGATTGGCAACCTCGCTTCTGTCAGTCTGTCCCAGGGCAGCTGTGGCTACAATAGTAGTTTACCACCACCACGTGCGGAGTGAATGAATAATGCTCTGTAAAGCTTCTTTGAGTGTCCAGAAAAGTGCTATATAAAACATTAACATCTACAGTCTATAGAGCTGTTTGAGCATACCTGTGGTCCTTTTCTCTGAACTCTGCTGTTGTAGATGGTAGCAACTGACTCCTGCTGCTGTCCAATGATTTTGCCGCAGATTGTGTTGATCTTACTGAGAGTGTTGCAATGGTTCAGACTGACAGTTGCATTTCACTTCATAAGTGTTGAACTCAGTAAATGGCATTGTTTACAGAAGCTGGTAATTTATGTGTTATTATTAAGTAATGAGAGAGTGAGGATGTACAAAAACTGAATTTATTCGGTAAAATCATTCAAAATAGTGGTAAACATTAAACATTTGTGACTCTTATTCACATTAACCCCACAATGAGTTTAAATTTAACTTTGTATTAAAACACCACAATGTCTTTGTTTGCCAAATAATATAATACAAGATATGTCACAATTTTTTTTTTTGTCCAACTGCCAAACTGTGTAGAAAAAAAGTCAAAGTTAGCATTTTTTTTTGTGTTTTTTGTGTTTTTTTTTTTTTCTTGATCAGTGAGAGAAATCTCGCCTCTGTTGAGCTTTAACGAGTGCATCAAAGTCAGGCTGCATGTTTGAGGTGGAGATGTGAAGTCCGACAGATGATCATCAGTACAATTTTGGGAGTAGGTTTTATTTTCTTAATTACAAGCAACCTTTCACAGGCCGGTCAGAGTTGGCTCTCGGGCCGTATTTGGCCCCCGGGCCTTGAAATGCCCGGGTCTGCCATAGACTATATATAAATGGACATAGCTAACCACGAGCTGCCGTGTTCCAAATAGGACGCGAGCATGAGCACTTCTAGCTCCATCAAGCCCTTCTCTGTGCAACTGCTGCTGTGATCATTGTCATTTTGGTTTTAAAATGTCCGTATTAACCTGCTCTACATGATCCTGGTGTTTTTATCTTATTATTTAGTGCGTGAATAAATTCCTATTCCTAATACGGAACTCTGCTCCAAATTCACCACATAACTGCTAGCCTCTCAAGCGTCATTTGACTGGAGCCGAACGCTATGGGTGACGTCACACTCCTTTAGTCGACTTCTTTATACACTCTGTGGATAGGTCACATTTCAAACTACTTTTACTACTACTACTGCCACTACTTTTGGACATGGTAGGTATGTAGGTCTGTTATTGACTTAGTGATACTCAAAATGCCAAACATTTTCCCACACAGTATCTAGTAGTTTGTCAACCACCATCTTGGGTTGTAATCATACAATGTGACCTTGTTTACATATGAACCAACCAAACTATCCAACACCACTCCTGACAGAACACATTTAAACATATCACATAAAAGCAATGGAATTAATTACCTTAAAATCCATGTTATGGTTTATGGATTATAATATCACATTACACAGTAAATCCATGTTGAACTAGCAATTTATTATATTATCACATTATATTATAATAATATAATGTGATATTTTATTATGTTATTATAGTTTCCTCATGACAAACAGAGCTGGAGTTTTTTTGTTTCATTCACACATGTTTAACACACAAACCCTGCATCTTTGCTCAAACAGAAAATACTCTGTGGTAAGAAGAGCTACACTGCATTTTCAAATTGCTGAACTAAAGGTAGCTGTTATAAAGTATATAAACTACCACTACATGACATCACAAAGTGGAACCATAGACTGAATATATAAATGGACATGGCAATGGACACATTCTTTTCTGGCTCCTTCTGACCCTGGCTCTCACTGGCTTACGCTGCTGAGAGCCTTGTTATTTTGGTCATAAAATGTTCATATTAAACCCATCTACATGATCCTCTTCTTTTTTGTTTTTTTTTGGTTATTTTTTTTCTCGCTCTTTTGTCCATTAAAAAAATCTTAGCCCCAAATTCACCCCTGTATCTGCTAGCATCACGAGCTTCATTTGTCACACAGATGTCACACTCCCTTAGTCCACTTCATACAGTCTGAGTGGAACAGAACTTTTTGAATGAAGCAAAACACAACTTTAGGTCTGTTTTTGAGGAGGTTTCAACATTCTAACATGGCTCACAAGAGTCATTTTTGCATAATATAGTCCGATATATTGCTGAAGAAAATACTGTAAAATACTGTATATAGATAACAAATTACAATAACAACTAAATTCAATTATGCCATTGGCACAATACAATAACTCTAAGACAAAATTAAAATAAATGAAAGACTTAATGAGTCATAGAAGTTATTTATTCAGCCATGGACAGCTCAAGTCTTATCATAGTAAAGAAAAATAACCAAAAGTGCAACACTATTACAAAGTCCCCACCATAAGTATTGAGCTAAAAGAAAAGATGATTGTTCCATCTATCGTGTGTTTAATGATAAGTACTTATCGTGACAGGCCTGTATACTGTTCTGGAAAACCTCAAGTGGTTTCTGTATTAACTTTTAGCCAGTTGAAATCTGACCACAAGCCACAACTCTCCAGCCGGCTGTGTCATGAATTTAAAGAAACATGAAGGACAAATAGTTCACTTCTGTAACTTAACAACTTATATTTCTTCAAAGGAAACTCGTCTGGGAAAACTGATCAACGATGTCCGGAGAAAAACCCAGAATGCCGAGCTGGCAAAGAGAGCCAAGAGGCTCCTGCGTGCATGGCAGCAGCTCCTCCTGCCTGGGTCTGCCGAGAGCTGCTCCAAGATGGACAATAACGCATCATGGTCCTCTGCTAATGGATCATCTCAAACATGGTCCTCTTCTCATGGAGCATCTCATCCACACATCTCCTCCTCTGTTCCACTAACCAGGAAAACCAGCTGTGAGCTCAAGAGCCGCAATGACTTCAACAACTATAAAGCTGGAAAGAAGCACCACAAAAAACGCAAGGGTGACCACGATGTACATGAACCAACCAAACTATGTAAGAACACTCCTGACAGAACACACTTGAAGATATCACACAACAGCAATGGAATGAATGGCCTTAGGATCCAGGTGAACAAGCCTCTCAGCACTTCTCTGTTACTGAAAGCATCCGTTATACAGCAGCATGCTGCCGCCTCGAGAGGGCAGAACACCAAGAGAGCTACATACAGTTCATCGCGACAGGAAATTGTGAAAAATGCTAAACAGCAACCGCTCACTCTGGGTTTGAGCAGAGAGGATGTGCAGCAGATAGATTCTGAAAGTCTGAAATCGTCATCGGTTGAGAAGCAGGCGTGTTTGAATACATTTGAAGACAACAAAAAAACAGTAAAGTTTAAAGATAAACCGCTTGTATTTAATCCCATATGTCAGATTAAATGCAATAAACAAGGTGAAACTGAAAATAAGTTGAAAAATGTGAATCATAAAATGCTCGCCGTGTCCAATCAGGGAGCACCCTGTAGTTACCTCAGTCACCAGAGTCTGTCAGCAGTGCCCAGTGCGTCCACTGCACCCAGTATGTCCAGTGTGTCCAGTGCATTAGAAGGTAGAGACCAGTCAGCACCTCTGCCTGAGAGCCCTCCTGTGCATGTGCCGGGGGTCAGTAAGCCTGTCACAGGAGCTGATGTTCAGAGGCTCCACACTCAGCGCTGGCCAGGGGTCAACGGACTCCTCGACCCCACGGGGCAGTGGTCAGACTGGACCCAGAGTTTCTCCATAGACCTGGGTGCTGATGGGAGCAGGCTGGATGTTCTGCCTTATGTCTGTCTATACTGAGAGCTCCAGATGCGTCTTTAGACACTGCCACTGGCTTTCAGATTCTATGCCATGCTCCCAGAAGTAACAAGGACATTTAAACTTTTGCTTTTGTCTAATAAGATTGCCTGACAGCCAGTCCCTTCTGGATTCAAACAGAATACAGACCATAGAGTGTGAAAATCCTCTGTCCTAATTTGGGATCGCCCAACCATAGCCGCTGTGGTCTCCTCTCAAAAATTCTTGTAACATTCCATACAAAATAATATAATGTTGATTCTGCAGAAACCCACACTGTTCCTTAGTCCTCTTTGTCAGAGAGTTTGGTTTTGACTGGCATAAGATACATGTAATATATGGTTTGTACACAGTATTTGCCCAGAGCAGTAAATAAATGACAAATAATACAATAATTATTATGTATTATTTGTCATTATTATCATTAGTTAAAAGGACCTTGTCATGTTGTTTCTAAAAAGATCAGAGCCTTGATCAGTGTTTGCTTCTCTCTGAGCTCACTCCTCAGGCTATTGATTGATTCAAATTATTATTTTTTAAACTCTCCAAAAATTCCACATATTTGTTTAGTTGAAGAAGCTGTGCATTCCTCTTATAGAACAGAAAATAAATAGGCCAGAAGTCTCTTAAGGGATATGTTATGAAAGGGTTATGAAAACAAAGCCATATGCAACAAAAAGGGCAAATACTATAATGTACTATCAAACTATTGTTGGAGACTATTGGATACGTGTATTCAGACACTGATACTGTGTCCATGTGTAAAGTCCCTCTAATAAATGCAGAATAGATCTTTTAACTGCAAACAATGAAATCTAATCTGCAGAAAAGTGTTTGAATGATGTCCGCCTTTGTAAAGATGTGACAATGTTTTTTTAATAATGTTTTTTATAATTACAACTTTTGTAAGCGATGTTTTATTGTTATTTATTAATTCATTCAGTTTTTAAGGTGTATTTCTGCTTTTGAAATGATCAAACGCTGGATAAACATGTTAAACCATTCCAAATGGTTACTTTTTAATCAAGCCTCAGACCAGTGTTTGGTCTGTGGGAGCAAGAAAATGCAGTGGCCTACTGAGGCTTCAAATGAAAACTTGAATGGTCTTCCTCTTTGTAGTTTTTATATGAATGGACTAAATCAGTTGTCTACAATCTTTGTGTAAAGGGATGAATTTATTGACTTTTTTATAATTAAAAAATAAAAGTTTCTTTCGCCAAGTTAGTCTATGTCCATCTTTATAGTTTATAATAATAATTACATAGTATATCCTCCTGAGACCCGCCCATTCATTTGTGTCCTTTATAGTGGACATCTTTTAAGTTTTGAGATAGACTCTAGTTTGTGGCTGCACTATGATTAAAAAAATAATAATAATAAGATAAGATAAGATACGCCTTTATTGATCTCACACAGGAGAAATTTACTCGCCACAGTAGCTCCAGGACATTTGGACAAGAGGGAAAAAGTGCATGCAGGCAGGGAGGGGATAAAGTAAGTAATAAATAATACAAATAGTAATACGTAATAATAATAATAATGGAAAATAGTAATAATGATAATAGTAACAACAAGCATCAACATGAAAAGGAGGATATTGCACGTCTGGCCTATATGTTAGAATTATACAGTCTGATGGCGGTGGGGATGAAGGATCTGCGGTAGCGCTCCTTCTTGCACTGGGGGTGTCTTAGTCGGCTGCTAAAGGAGCTGCTCAGCTCCTCTACAGTCCGGTGCAGAGGGTGAGAGGTGTTGTCCATAATGGACATGAATTTGGCCAGTACCCTCCTCTCAGCCACCTCCTCTACAAAGTCCAGAGGACAGCCCAGGACAGAGCTGGCCCTCTTGACCAGCTTATTCAGTCTTTTTCTGTCCCGTTCTGTGCTAATAATAATAATAATAAATCAAAAATATATAATCTATAAATATATACATATATAAAAATACATAAAAATAAATAAATAAATTAATTAATTAATTAAAAAGGATTCTAAAAACTTTTTGAGCGACTGTGAAACCCACCGAAAAAATGTTTTTGTTCGGTTTAGGTTAGGTTAACTTGACATGGATTTAACACTATTACAGTCCATTACAGAGGACATGTTACAAAAATATGAATAAAAATATAAAATTAACAAAATGTAAATGCTAAGGTGAAGCTAAGGTAAATGCTAACTAAATACTAAGGTGTTCACTTACCTCCAAATATGAATACATTAATAAATTAATATAATAATAATAATAATAATAATAATAATAATAATAATAATAATAATAATAATAATAATAATAATAATAATAATAATAATAATAATAATAATAATAATCATAAGCATAATCATAATCATAACCATCTTTTCTTCGGGTCCCAGGAGGATATGTATGTCATAAAAGAGGAGGGCATGGCCGTATATTTTGGAGGCGGTGACCGGATGCTCTCGCCTCCTCAGCCCCGGTGCCCTCCCTTCTCTCGGCCGGTGGCTCAGACGCACGCCGCCGCTCGGGGAGCTTCGTCACTCCGCTCTGAAGATGGCCGTGGTGGAGCGGACCCCGGTCAGAGAAGGAGTCCGGATCGTGTGTCTGTGTTTCTGCTGGTACACGGTCAGCTCTGGGGGCAACGTCATCAACAAGATCATCCTGAATGGCTTCCCGTACCCGGTGACGGTGTCTCTGTTCCACATCTTGTCCATCGTAGTGTTCCTGCCGCCGCTGCTGCGAGCGTGGGGAGTCCCGAAGACAGAAGTGCCGGACAGGTACTACCGCTGGTATCTGCTGCCCCTCGCCTTCGGGAAGTACTTCGCCTCGGTGTCAGCCCACTTCAGCATATGGAAGGTGCCGGTGTCGTACGCGCACACGGGTGAGTGGTCACGGTGTCCTGTGCCCGGGGGTCTGTGGACAAACGCGCTGTGGACACTTTGGTGATGTGTTTCAGTTGATATTAGCATGCGGCTAACGCTCAAGCGGCGAAGGCATTTGAGCGGTCCCCGGGCCTGTCTCACATTACTGCCACGTAGGCTATAAAAAGCAGAGCCTGTCCCCTGCTTGTGTCCTCTCATGAGACACCAGTGAGGACTTTAAACATAATTCTGCTCATTCCGAATCCGATAATTAGCCTGTTAGCTACCGTTAGCAGGCTTAATTGGCGTGAGGTAGCGTCAGGGGGAGGGTCCGCTGTTGTGATGCGTGCGCCTGGATCAAACTTCATTACAGTAGGTTCAATTAATTCAAATAATACATTGATCCCAACATTTAACTCATTATATGCGGTACTGGATGCGTGAATATTTGCATTGTAGATAAAGTCATTCAAATGAAACCATAGGGCCCATTTTAGGCTATTTTCTGATCTCTGTTCTAATGTTCCTCATCACAAACAGACCTGGAGCTGTGTTTTGTTTCATTCATACAGGTTTAACATACAAATCCTGCTACACAGAAACATTCCATATGATGTCATGTGGTAATACAGGAAGTGCCACTGCTGATATAAGTTCTATGATGATATGAATGATTGTAGATTAAATGGCATTCATTCACATTTGCGTAATGTGTGGCAAATATAAATTCGTGAAAATATAACACATCATTGACTTGTGCATGTAAACTCAGTAATAAGAATTGAACTCGGGACTCCCACGTGATCGACGCAGTACTTAACCACTCGGCCAAAGACTTTCTCCATAATAGCTCTGGAATTCTTTTATCTGATAATGTCGTAAAGACAGTAGTTCAAAAGAATATTTTAAATTACTGGAAATTTCTCAAAACTGACCAAGAACCTAAGTTTTTTTTTTTTTTTTGCTGATATTGTCACAGTTGTTGACACAGATAGTTAGTTTTTTTAGTTTTAGTTTAGTCTTTATTTGAAGGGACAATGTACAGAGACATTATGTACAAAGACAGATGTTCTGCACCAGAGTGTAGCTACAAAGCTAATTTCCATCCGCAGTCCCTGGATCATGCGGTAGTCATGCGGTAGGTGGCGGAACTGTTTTTTCGACTCTCTGTTTACTTCAGGTATGTATTGTTTGTGACACGGCCTGATTAAGCCTCATCTTTAGCCTGCCCGGGACCAGGCTAGTTCAGAGGACTATGTTGCCCCAGTAAATGTTGCCCCAGTAACTCAGCGGGGACTAATGTTAGCGAGAGTCATGGAACCAAACTCTCACTAAAACTAGCGCGGCCTATCGAAATAAGCCGGGCTTTGCGCTTAGCCACGTTGATGGAACACCCCTCAGGTCTGTTTGTAATGAGGAAACGACATTATAATATAGCTCAGAAAATAGTGTATTATAGACCCTCTAACTACTGTAGTTGCATATTTTGACTAGGGATGGGGCCGATATCAACGTAATTTACAGATCGGAAATTCCGATCCAACCTGCGAAAATTTTTGATCCATGAGCCATGTCTGTAATATACACATGATCTGCTGAAATGACTCCACGAGTGATTCCCTGCTCTGCTCCAAAATGTGGAATGGATTTCCTGAACGGAGGCGTATCTCAATGAGACATAGTGTGACGGAGTGCCCGTAGCTGACCCCCGACCGGCGCCTCTCTCTCTCTCTGGCCCGAGAGCGTGTGGAGCGCTCCCCCTGGTTTGTGGAGCCAGGCTCCGGTGCAAACCTTTCGCTGCTACTGCAGGACTGCTTACAAACCGTTTCCCTGCTATCTGGACTCTGTTCCCCTCCCTAGTGCGTGCGAGGGTGCACGGATCCACATGCTCTCCCGACCTTCCACTGTCTCCTCGCTGCTCTCTGGTTCAGGGGCCAAACTGCAGCACTTCCTGGTCATGCGATAAATAGCGCATAGTGGTGCGCTAAAGTGGGCCACATGACCCGAACTGAACAATTAATGTTAATTTGTATGTTTATTTTGTTTTCTTAAGTCTCTTAGTTAATTAAGTCATATCATATGGGAGTTATTTAGTATTTTCTTTATTATGTTGAATTGCAGGTGTTTTATCATTATGGGGACCGTTATTTGTAGTTAAACAATAATGATGATAATATTGAAAGCAAACAGTTTTGGTATCGGAATAGTATCGATATCGGCCGATATCCAAATTCAGGTATCTGGATCGGAAGTGAAAAAATGTAGACCGGTGCATCCCTAATTTTGACAATGCTGTGTACATGAAGACATATTTCCATGGCAAAAGGAGAAATTCAGTTTGTCAACTGGACAGAAGTTTATATGGTTGAATACGTTTCGCAGCTCATCCAAGCTGCTTCTTCAGTTCTGGTCAGAGTGCTGGAGTACCCTGCCGTATATCTGCCTGATGGGAGGAGCTAACTCCAATGAAATTACTTTGAAACTACCATACCAGACTGTATAACTCCACTATATAGTCCAAACGTGCAATTTTTCTGCTTTTTCTTATTTACTTATTTTATTTTTATTGCTTATCTTGTCTGTATGCACTTTTTTGTTCTAATTTTCTGCCTGGAGCTAATGTGGTAAGTGAATTTCTCCCATGTGAGATAATTTAAGTCTTATCTTATTTGTTTACAGTTTCTGTTAGCTCGGCCCATTGAATATGCAGTAGGAGTGGAGTGTGGGGTCTTGTTAGCAGAACCATTCAGGGCCATAATGGGTGTTTTCACACCTCTGGACTTGACCTGGCTAGCCTTATTGTTTTCTTTGTTTTGATTTAGGTTTGAGGATAGAGTTATAAATGGGAGACAAATGATGTCTGAGACCTCCATTTCTGTTCAAGGAAGGATTCTCTTTTTTGACAAAAATAGCCTTTTTAACTCCCCTTTCAAACCAGTTCTTTTCTCTGGCTAAGATCTGTACCTCTCTGTCCTCAAAGAAGTGTCCCGTGACTTTTAGGTGGAGATGTACGGCACACTGAGGTCCACTCTGACTCTCTCCCCTGTGTTGGTACGTAGGTACATTTTCTTGTGAAGTAGCTTTGTTTTTTTTCTTCTCCAATGTAGCGAGCGCTGCAGTCTTCACTACACTGAATGTAGTAGTCCACCTTGCTTTGTTTTTGGTTCTGTGTTTTGGCCTTTGGGTGGACCAGTTTCTGTCTTAAAGTGTTTGTGGGTTTTGAAATGGACTGGGATTTCATATCGTCTGAAAATCCTCTGTAGTTTTTCAGGAAAAACAGCCAGGTACGGAATAGTTGCACTCTTTCTCCTGGGTTCTGATTCTCTGTTGTCTTGTTTCTTGGCTCTTAGTTTTATTGAAAGCCCATTTAGGATATCCACAAACCGAGAGGGATTTCTGCACATGTTGTTCTTTTTTCCTTTCCCTCTGTGCTTGTAGGAACCACTTGGGCCCTGTGTTGTAATGTCCGAATAACTCCCAGTTTGTGCTGCAGTGAGTGGTATGAATCAGGACAGTGAGGTACAGATCTTAGCCAGAGAAAACAACTGGTTTGAGAAGAGGGTTAAAGAGGCTATTTTTGTCAAGAAAGAGAATCCTTCCTTGAACAGGAATGGAGGTCCCAGACATCATTTGTCTCCCATTTGTAACTATATCCTCAAATCAAAACAAACAAACAAACAAAGAAAACAATAGGGCAGCCAGGTCAGGTCCAGAGGTGTGAAAACACCCATTATGGCCCTGAACGGTTCTGCTAACAAGACCCCACACTCTACACCCACTGCATATTAAATGGGCCAAGCTAACTAACAGAAACTGTAAACAAATAGGTTAGGGATGCACCGATCCACATTTTTTTCACTTCCGATCCGATCCCGATACCTGAATTGGGATATCTGCCGATACTGATACTATTCCGATATCCAAACAAATCCTTCATTTTCGACAACTGACACGGTTGGTCATAGAGTACAATGTAGTTAAACACCTTCTAAGTGATCCCTTTAGCTTTCACATTGTCTGGTGGAAGCTTACTTTGTCTTTGGAATGACAGCAGAAGTGATTACTGTCGGCTACTTTGGTTTTTCTGCCCCAGTGGCTAAGAAGTCATTGTGCTCTTTAGTGTGGTGCTTTTTCAGATGTTTTCTTAAGTTTGTTATATTGTAGGTGGAGCGTTCGCCTCTTGTTACAACGGCTTTGCAAACACCGCACGTTGCTGTCTTGCTTTGAGGTGTTTCTAGTAAAAAGTATTTCCACGCAGCGGACATGTTGTGATTAACTGCCTTGTGCTGCTCAATGCCATGCTCAGTGTTCGCCTGCTAGCCCGCCCTGCTAGTTTGCCTGCTAGTTTGCCTGCTAGCTGGCTGCAAACTGTGGAATGGATTTCCAGAGCGTAGGCATGTCTCATCATTACGGTGTGTCTCATTGAGATACACCTCCGCTGAGGAAATCCATTCCACATTTTGCAGCAGGAGCAGAGCAGCCGACAGGGAATCACTTGTGGAGTCATTTCAGCAGATAATGTGTATATACAGACATGGCTCATTGATCGGAAATTTTTGCAGGTTGGATCTGAAATTTCCGATCCGTGAATTACATTGATATCGGAACCCGATACTGGTTCGGATCGGCCCCATCCCTAAAATAGGTGTGGTAGTCTCAGAGTAATTTCATTGTGGTTGGCTCCTCCTTTCAGGCAGATATAAGGCAGTGTCTATTAGTACTCTGACCAGAACTGAAGAAGCAGCTTGGATGAGCTGCGAGCTATCCAGTTGACAAATTGAATTTCTCCTTTTGCTGTGGAATCTACCTAGACGACTGAAGGATTCTACGCACAACATATTTCCATCTTATTTTTAGATTTGTAAAGGCTTCACTTGTAAACTGCAGACTAGAGCCTTCCTGATTTGAGAAGAGATAACCTGGTTAAACGTACCTCAGCCCTAACCCTGTTCTCTGCTAATAATCAAATAAGCCTCTACCTCCACCGCTAATGAACTGGAGCCAAAATCAACCTCATGTGGCCTTTTATATTGGCTCAAACCTTTTAAGACTCCGGTGTCTAATTAGCTTCATCAATACAACCTGAACTGAACATAACAGCTATGGAATGTACAACACCATGCAATATGAAATTGGATCAGAATGTTTTCAAATGGTCCAATAGCTATTTATGTTGTCAGACTGGCTGGGTAAGTGAAGATTTAAAGTTGAATGTACGTGTGACACGTTTTATGATTTTCTCATTTTGACTTAATACTTTAATAATAATAGTTTTACACCAAGATGTTTGTGAAAAAAAAGTTGAAAAATAATTTGAAAACAACAGGAAGTAGTTATTAGCAGTCAGTCATATGCACTTCAGTGGCTGCCCCCCACCTCCTGTGAACTTTGACCTCACAGCAGTGATCGTTACTCTTAGGCTACATCCACATGACAAGGCTCCTGGATTTTTTTTAATGCAGGTTGAAAAAAATTTGCGTCCACACACATGTTGGATCAGTAAATATTTGCGTCCAGACAAAAATGGAGCGCTGAGTGAAAACGATGTAATACATATGCCACACCAATATGTGGCGCTGTAAACAGGAAACAGCTGGAAACTCGATACTACAAAGAGCGCATGCACATAAAGTCATTTCTCTTCCGCAAACAAGCATCACGACGTCATCGTTTTTCAAAAGCTGCGTTTTGCGCGTCCACACGACAACGCGACCCCGGCGTTCTCAGATTTCTCCACTCTGGAACCCATTTTCAAAAGAAAACACCCACCAAAAACGCCGGCGCTGTGTGGATGAAAGGCCAAAACAAATAAAAACCTCTGTTTCCACGAAAAAATGTTGTTGTGTGGACGGGTCCTTATCCAGTAAAGTTGATTGGTATCCAGTTAAGTTTATTGAAAGCAGACCTCTGACAATCATTGATAAAACCTGGACGACTGAGGGACTCTTCACGCATCTGACAATCATTGTATGAATGTAAGCTCCAGGGCCTTCGATCCACTTAGAGGCATGTTTTACTCTAGAATTATGATGGAAGACACTTCAGATGGAACATTGTCCCACTGCAGCCAACTTGAAGAAAATAATTATTTAGGACTAACCTTTTGAAATGTAGCAATCATGCAGCAAAATGTAATCTAATAGAATCGTCATCTGATTTCTGCTTTGATAATGGTGTATAATGGTGATTCACTATTTCTTTATTTAATGTAGTGTTCTGTTAAGACACTTGGAACAAGATGACTTTATTTACCTATCATGGGGTACATGGATTGTGATCTGGTGGCAAGAAAATTGTAATTGATATTAATATTTGGTCTAGACTCTTTAGTAGATTCTACCCCACTATTGCAGGTATGATTTTTATTTTAAATTTCACAAACTTGATCTATGGACTAAAAGTGGGATGTGTCCTCTATCTGCAGGTTTAGTCCTATAATGTACTTTTTGTCAATATTGACCGGTGCTCTAGTGTCGACGCTAGTTTTATTACTGACTAGTATCTGGGTCTTGATTCTTGTGACAACAGGGTTCTTTTATTCTCTTTTCCAGTCAAAGCCACCATGCCCATCTGGGTGGTGCTCTTATCAAGGATCATCATGAGGGAGAAGCAGACCACAAAGGTGAGTTTGAAATTACCTTGTCTGGCATCATCTTAGACCTCTGACACTCTTATGGGCTTATGGAAATGTTATGGAAAGCCTGTGGCGGACCAGTGGAAAAATTTCTAGAGTATTTATACCAGCTGTTGTTTTTAGGGATGCATTTTAAGTACTACATTTTAATATATGAAATCCCAGTTTATTTCAAACCCACAAACACCTTAAGACAAAAACTGGTCCACCCAAAGGACAAAACACAGAGCCACAAACAAAGCAATGTGGTCTACTCCATTCAGTGTAGTGAAGACTGCAGTGAGCGCTACACTGGAGAAACAAAACAGCCACTTCACAAGCGGATGTACCAACACAGATGGGCGTGCCAGAGTGGACCTTCATCTGCCGTACATCTCCACCTAGAAGCCACGGGCCACTCCTTTGAGGACAGTGAGATACAGATCTTGGCCAGAAAAAATAACTGGTTTGAGAGGGAGTTAAAGAGGCTATTTTTGTGAAAAAAAGAGAATTGGGGTCAGACACAATTTGTCTCCCATCTATAACTCTATTCTCAAATCTAAATCAAAACAAACAAAGAAAACAAATGGGCTGGCCAAGTCAGGTCCAGAGGTGTGAAAACACCCATTATGGTACTGAATGACTATGCTAACAAGGCCCCTAGACAGAAACTGAAAACAAAGAGGTGGGACAGTTTCATAGTAATTTCATTGTAGTTGGCTCCTCCCTGCAGCTAGATATAAGCAGTGTCCACCAGTGCTCTAGCCAGAAGAAGCAGCTTGGATGAGCTGCGAAACATATTCGACCAAATAAACTTTGTCCAGTTGACAAATTGAATTTCTTCTTTTTAGCCATACTACATTTTAAGTACTACATGTATTCTGAACTGGTCTGAGTTCTGGTGTTGGTCAAATGTTACTGGACATCAGAATATATTACAGCCCTGTCTTTACTTATGGCTTGGCTTTCCAGTAGTGATCAAATTGATGGTCATTATGGAACTTGTTGGTGTATTAATCTACTGTTCTTAAAGAGGGGGCTATTACACTTCAATAGGTAGAGGTGTGCAAAAATATTTAAATATTGATATATTGCATTTTTTAATGTGATGATACAGTATCAATTTCCAATCCTGTGTGTGCAACCTGTACATATGTTTTTTGACAATAAAGCTGACTTTGATCTTTAATTGATATCGTGGACTGCTGTATCGACATATCGCTATATCGATACAGCAATTTTTTGGGCATATTTTACGAAATTATTTTGCTACAGCGCTACAGTTTTGTTTTGTTTATGCAGCACATTTGACATATTCACTGTTTTGATTATTAAAATGGGCGTCTTTCCTATTAACTTTGCACAAAAAGTGGTTTAACAAAGACTTGTAGTATCAAAACCATGGCCATGAATTGACCATTATTTTTATTGAACCGTATCAAATCGATTTGAAATGTATTGCATTGAAACAAAAGCTCACTGTTTTGAGATGCGTATCGTGGCCTATGTATCGTATTAGCAACTTCTTATTCCAGCCCTGTCAATGGGGTATTTAATTCTAACAGATATTTAGATTACCAAGTTACTTAAAGTTTATTTTTTTGAAATCCCCCCACCTGCAAACTTCATCAGGTTTGTCAAGTTGTAGTGTATTATTTTGTGTCCTGATTTAGTATAATTATGAAATATGGCTGTGCTGGAGCATGAGTATTGTAGGCTTGTGGGCGGAATCTGGCACAGGCTCGTACTGCTAACCATGAGGAGAGTTCAAATAGTGACCACTAGATTCCTCAATAACAGTTAAAATCAGGTAGAGTGGCTTTAAAGACTCTGCAGACTGTGCTGTAAGGCCTCCTCTGGGACTGGACTGGCAGAGGCTTGTCATGTTTGCCTTTGCTTCTCCAGGATGGTGACGTGTGCATATTGGCGAGAATGGTGACGTGTGCAGATTCTGTTTACCAAGGAGGAGGATGTTACACTTGTGCAATAATTTATAGCACTTTCTCTAAAGTGGGCAGGCTTAGCAAGATATCAACATGTGAATTTAGTGTTGCAAATTAATCCCAGTGTTGCTTAAAGTGGTCTTCAGTGCCATTTCATTTTGGCTTATCTTGAAAGTGTGAAAGGTGGCCCCAAGCAATTCGTGCCAGTAGAAATGAGGCTTTAGAAATGGGATATGGAAGTTTGATATTGACCAGTAGTATTCCTCTTCTTTAGTTTGAGACCACAGCCTTCTCTGTGGGCTGCTTGACCCCTGTGCTTCACCTGCTCTGCCTGTGCACCAGGAGCTAAAGTGAGACAGGAATGAGGAATGTGGCCCAGGTCCCTAAACAATGATGGAGCCTGATGCAGTGTGATTATATGACATTGCTCTGCTCTCAGTCCATTAGAAGTGACAGTTCCCCTGGAGAGGGTCAGTACAGCCAGGCCAGTCATTTTTACTTAGGTACCCTGTTTTTTTCCATGTATTTGAGCTAAATTTGTGCTGCCCCAATACATAATGTATGAGCAGCTCTTGTACTCTCTGCATCTAATTATAAAGCATTTTATATTTTATTATAATCAAGAAGATTATGCATGCTAGTTGTTTTTAGCTTTATCATGCTAAACTCTGCTCTGTTCTTTGAAAAGCATGTACAAACATGTTGTGATGAAAAATGAGGCATGCAGTGCATAAGGTAAACCATTTAAAATGAACTTGTGTGTAAGTTTCATGTTTTTAAGATGGTAAACATACAGTGCCAATACAAGTCTGAAGTTAGAAGTCTGGTTGATTTCAGGTTCTGTCAGTAGAGGGCTGGACAATAAATGTAAATCAAATTAAAATTGCAATATATCACAATATCAGCTGAAAACATAGATTAGATTTCCTTTTAAACTAAACTAAAATAAGACAAAACTGACCAAGTAACTACAGAACAAACGCTAACAGACAGTGAAGATGACCTAGCTTGTAGTGTAAAAACCAAATGACCAGTAAAGAGTCTGATTACAACAATTTATATGTGACCACCCGTGGCAAAACCAGTCAAGTCCTCCCGAAGGTGTTTTGAGTTATTCAGATTCTGAAAGTGTAGATTCTAAGCTTTCCAACGATGCCTTACACATGGAAATCTGAGAACATTTGAAGAATTTGTGGCCATTTGAAAGCATGCACATAACAAAACGTCGAGCTGAGAAAAGCAGTGTTAAAGATTCTCTCACTCTTGGCCTGTGAAGCAGAAAGGTGCTCATTTGCATGACATTAAGGCTACGTTTATATGGCGACGATAAAAACGGAAGACGCAAAAGTGGCGTCTCGTCTTCAATTTTTTATCCCCGTTTAGACGAGCGTTCTCAACAGGAAATGTTTATACGAAGACACAAAAGTGGGCGAATTCGATTGAATATGCATGCCAGGCCGCTAATAAAAACACCTACCTTTTTCAGGACACCGACAGAGGGTCTCATCACGGTTGTTTCGCCCTCGATGTAGGGTGGGAGCTCTTCGCTTAATGCAACAAGAGCTTGTTTAGTCATTTTGAAGTTTTCCACCCAAACACTGTCGGCAACTAATCCATTCTCAAAATTGTCCCACCACTGACTGGTTCTGCCCGGTCTTGTCCAAACTCGCCTCTGTCACCTGCGACGTATTGTTATTGTTTTTACCGGCTTGGCGCATCCAGCCAGCTGTATGCGGCGTGAACATGTTTTGCGCTTCTTGCCGTTTAGACGGAGACGCGACCCGGGCCGTCTTCAAAACTCCACACTCTGGAAGGAGTCTTCAGATTTTTGCGGTTTCAGAGCCCGACGGCGCCGCCGCCGTGTAAACGAAAGACCCTTCCAATAGAATATTTTGTCGTATTCAGTCGCAATCGTCCTCGTCTAAACGGCCCCCAAGATAAGCCCTCTCCCTGCAGATCATCAATGACTATTACTGTGGTGTGGTGTTTCAGGGCAGGTTAGAATTAGAAGGTAAGGTGGCATGAAAAAGTATCTGAAGCTTTTGGAATTTCTCACATTTCTGCATAAAATCACCATCAAATGTGATCTGATCTTTTTCAAAATCACACAGATGAAAAAACAGTGTCTACTTTAACTAAAACCACCCAAACATTTATAGGTTTTCATATTTTTAATGAAGATAACATGCAAACAATGACAGAAGGGGGAGGAAT
The DNA here is from genome assembly GCA_036785185.1 of Paratrypauchen microcephalus. Classification (NCBI taxonomy): domain Eukaryota; kingdom Metazoa; phylum Chordata; class Actinopteri; order Gobiiformes; family Gobiidae; genus Paratrypauchen; species Paratrypauchen microcephalus. The sequence continues at coordinate 993,552 of JAVJIX010000241.1, read as the reverse complement.
AAACAACTGAACCGTCTGCCTAAGGAGACTCTGAGAGCAATTAATACCAATTTTCTTCAAATTATTTAAGTCAGGGGTGTGTCCAGTCACTGAGGAGTGGCTTAAAGCTGCCCTGCCCACTATAAAACGCACAACTGGTAAGAATTGTGTCTTGATGAGAAGCATTGTCTAATGTGCACCATGCCTTGTTCAAAAGAGCTCTCTGAAGACCTGCGATCAAGAATTGTTGATTTACACAAGCCCTCCTCTTTCAGCTAAATATCTCCCTTTCATGCAGAAATAATATTACCAAACGAAAGCTGAATTAGTATTTAAACATGTCCTAAAGCAGACCTGGGCATTTCAAGGCCCGGGGGCCAAATGCGGCCCGTGAGCTGACTCTGACCGGTCCGCGAAAGGTTGCTTGAAATTAAGAAAATAAAACCTACTTTCAAAATTGTACATAATGCATTTGTACTGATGATCATCTGTCGGACTTCACATCTCCACCTCAAACATGAACCTGACTTTGATGCACTTGTTAAAGTTCAACAGAGGCAAGATTTCTCTCACTGATCAAGAAAAAAAACACTAAACATGCTAACTTTGACTTTTTTCTACACTTTGGCAGTTGGACAAAAAAAATTTGTGACATATCGTATTATATTATTTGGCTAAGATTAAGCCTTTATTTGGTCTCACACACAATGACACACAGTGACACAGAAATTTGACTTCTGCATTTGACCCATCCTCTTCAGGAGCAGTGAGCAGCCATCTTTTTGGGCGCAGTACCGTGAAGGGTCTTGCCCAAGGACCCACACTGGCTTGCTCATTGCCGGGGGGGATTTGAACTCAGGTCCCCCCGGGGGACTTACCAGTTGAGCTATCCAGCCGGTGACAAAGACATTGTGGTGTCTTAATACAAAGTTAAACTCAGAAAGCATTGTGGGGTTAATGTGACTGAAAAAGAGTTACAAATGTTTCACGTTTACCATTGTTTTGAATTATTTTACTGAATAAATTCAGTTTTTGTAAAACCTCACTCTTATTACTTAATAACACATAAATGACCAGTTTCTGTAAACAATGCCATTTACTGATTTCAATGTAGAAATAAAATTATTAACCAGAGTAGATTTCAAACTTTTGGCCCTCCACAATATTTTCTGCTTCTCATTTGGCCCCTGGGGAAAAATAATTGCCCACCCCTGCTCTAGGGGCTTACACTTCTATGAGGTATTAACTGCTAACACATAACACATTTAGATCACCATGTTACCTTTTATTCTTTGAAAAATCAGTATTCAACAGAAACGACATATTGGCTTGTTTCACTTTTGTTTTTGACACTGAGTCCCCCCTGCCTTTGCTCTCCAAGCTAAGTCACTCCTCCTTCAGAGTGATATCACATTGAAATCAGCGTGCATCCCGCTAAAACTACTGCACATTGCATCAGGGTTGTAAAATTCTAGTGTATTTTATATCCTGTGGTTATTATGGAAAATTGCTGTGCAAAAGAGCATGGAGTAGGCTTGTTAGTTTAGTTTTTATTTGAAAAGGGACGATGTACAGAGACATTAAGCTCCTAAAACTTGGATGATCTGCAACAGATTATAGCTACATAGCTAGTTTCCATCTGCAGTCCCTATTACATGAATAAATTGCAGTGAACTATCTCAATCAACAATAAGCGCGTGAAAAGTCCCTCAGTCGTCCAGGTAGAATCCATGATAAAAGGAGAAGTTCAATTTGTCAACTGGACAAGTTGTCCAGTTGACAAATTGAACTTCTCCTTTTATCATAATCAACAATAAGAAACATTCACACCTTGCCACACAGGAACACAGATAAAGACACTCTCACATAGTCACACATACACATGTTCAATGCAAAACACCATACAAGGCACACATTTCAAAATAATTACAAGTATTTACAAAATCTTTATCTTTTAAAGGGATATGCCACCCCCAGGGCAAATTTGGGCATCTCCCCACAGTCCAGAGACTAAAATAAGTGGTGGAAAGCGTTTTCCTGCTCACCCAGCCATTGTCCGAGTCTGTCGCCACTGACCGCCGCGGTATCTGGTGCTCCTCCGCCTTAGACTGGAGTCTAACGTAGCCAGAGAAAGATTTCGGCCAAAAGGAATTAATTTGCTCGATGCGTTTCCCAATTACTTTGTGTGTAGTGCGCATTCATATCGAGTGCAAATAAATGTGCAAATCAACACGGAGAGCTTGCCTTGGTCATTTTGGGTGGGAACTATTTTCCAGTGCGGAATAATACAGTCGAATCACGCAGCACGCTGCCAGGGGAATCCCAGTTACGCACGCGGAAGGGAGTTCCCCTGTTGCACAACGTGGACAGGGGAGCACAGTACACACACACACACGCACGCACACACACACACACACACACACACACACACTAGATTAATCAAACATGCATGGATGACATCAAATCCTCTTCAGACATCTTTTTGATGTTTTTGAGGTTATAACATTATAAGATGGTAGAAAGCTCCAAAAAGTTGATAATGACACCTCTTAAGTTTGTTTTATAGCAATATTGCACTGGTTGTATATTAAATATGTTCATTGTATTCTGTTGGCAGGTGTATGTGTCTCTGATCCCCATCATTGGAGGCGTGCTGCTGGCCACAGTCACAGAACTGTCCTTTGACGTGTCCGGCCTCATCAGTGCCCTGGCCGCTACGCTCTGCTTCTCTCTGCAGAACATCTTCTCCAAAAAGGTCTGCTGCTCCATGCACTAATGCATGCACACACCACGGTTTCTTATAGCACTGCTGTACTACGAAAGCCTAGCATGTTTCACACTTCTCAAATGCAATAGTTCTCATACTGTACCAAGATCATGTTTGGTCTTCCAGGTACCGTCAGCTCTAAACCAGGTCTAAAACAGCACTATTCTAAATCAATGTTTTTCAAACTCTGGTTTGTGAGCTTCTTCAGCAGCTTCTCTAGACGGCTCTTCAGTATGTACGTTTTCCTTATTGATAGGTAAATTTCTCCTGGTGGGCCTTAGATTAAACCTGGAACAATATTATTTACTGTACAACTCTGTGTTTCTTATTAATACAAGAGACTATGGTGGCCCCCCATAGTCTAAAATAAACCGGATATCACAAACTTACAAAAGAGACTCTAAAAATGTGATGAAATGAAATGAATATCCACTATGTCTACCTTTCTATATGTTTTATTGCTGATATTCATGTATTCATACATGTATTTTTGAAGGTGTCAGTAAACGTGACATGTGAATGAAACACAACTGCTTTTATATGTAGGCTTTATAACTTTATAAATGTCAGAAAGCCGACTGCCAGGACATTGGGATGATTGACGTTATAGTGTTTTACTCCTCTCCATCTTCTGGTCTGTGGATGTCTCCAGGGGTCAGGGCTGCTGGAGTCACTAAGGATGGGGTCAGGGCTTGTGTTTTTGGGGTCACCAGGGCCAGGGTATAGTCTCGCCGTTGTAATCCAACAGAGCTCCATTGTACTTCTCATTCAGAGATTCCATCACCTTTAGCATCCCTGCACACTCTCATGGACATCTAGCACCGCCTGCAGGCCACAGACAGGAGGTTGGGTTTATACCATTGAATGAAAACCTTTTGAACATTACAGTAGTTGCGTAGTTTGGGCAATTATCAGATGATTAGAGACTCGCGTTAAGCCCGCACCCATCCTGGGTGCAACAGGACATACAGCACCTCGTCCTTCTGCAGCTCCAGAGATGCACACATAGACAGCATATTCAGCACCACCTGGAGGACGAGGAAATAACATGGTCAAATCAGGCCAGACCGTAGGGAGCCCAGGCCAGACCGTAGGGGGCCCAGGCCAGACCGTAGGGGAGCCCAGGCCAGACCGTAGGGGAGCCCAGGCCAGACCAAACCATGCAGCCTTACCTTACTGGCTCGATACGGCACCGGCTTAAGCCGTCATAATGCTCTTTGGATGGTGCTGCCTAATGTGGAGACATTGATCACTGCTGATTTGCGATAGGACATCCCTGGCATCCCATGAGCCTTTGCTGCAGCACGAAGATGTGGAAGAAACTCCTGAACACACAAGATCAGAGATGATTGGACTCTTTGTAATGTGGTGTTGTTCATGCAGGTTTCAGAGCACCTTCTTGTGTGCTGATGGAAGTTGGTGAGATGGAATGGGGCCAGGATATGAAGGTGATGAGGAGCTTGTGGATGCAGTATTGTATGGGGAGGCAATGGAGTTGAGGACAGGGGTGTATGAGTGAGAAGACAGGTGTGGGCAGAGTTGTATTTCAGTTTTTGGTGGTGAGGCGGAGAGGGGTGACTATTGCAGTAGTAGAGTCTGGAGGTGAATATGTGGATGAGGATTTCTGCAGTTGTTATGATGTTGCGGACATAGAAAAAAGAAGTTGCTGTTGAGTTGCTTTTCAAAAATTTTGAGCATTGTGAGCTCTTAATCAATATAAAGCCATGAACTCTTTAAAACCGCCACACACTACAGGATCATTTGAAGATTCATGCTTCTCCCCGACTTTGTATGGGATCTTGACTCTGCATGTGCTCCTTGTGTGGTGCGAGTGTCACTCTGCTGCTCATAACCACAAAACATCACTGCTACTGCATCAGCGAATAAAACGGCGCAGGGGCAGACAGAGTGATAAATGCCGAAAATGGCCAAAATAATTAACTATTACTCACTGGTAAAGTGCTAAATTTAGACTGCAGCATTCTCCTTCATATTTTCCAGTAGAATGTGTCCTCTGCTAATCAAAAAAGCACTGTTAATCCAGTTCAAAGTGCTGTTTAAAAATAAATATGCAAGAGTAGATCGTCCCATTTGTCTGTTTTATAAATCCGCACGGTGAACATCAGAGTGAAGCTGCTGCTACAGGATACACAATTCTAGTTGTAGTTCTTCACCAGCCCTCTGTGCACTAAGCATTTTACTGTTGCGCCACATTTCACAAATAATAAGTTTTGACTTGCATCTAAACTAGAAGTGCAGATGTTTTACTGTAAACAGGAAACAGCTGACATCCTATAGCTTGCTATTTGCATTATTTGCTGCACATTTAAATATGTGTAGAATCCCTCAGTCTTCCAGGTAGAATCCATGGCAAAGGAGAAATACAATTTGTCAACTGGACAAAAGTTTATTTGACCAAAATAAACTTTTGTCCAGTTGACAAATTGAATTTCTCCTTTGCCATGCACATTTAAATAGTGAAAAATCCTGTTGTTTGTGGCGGGCTTTAGTGGGTGATTTGTCTTGTACCTGCATGATGACCATAGGCCCAACCACAGTGGTGCTGTAGCTGATTGCCATCTGCTCTGTGGCGTTCTCACGCAGGGGGCCATAGAATGCTACCGCGGCGTTCTTTATGACCACATTATCTCTGCTTTTTCCAACCACAGAGCCCACCTGCAGCGCTGCCTGCTGGATGCTCTTTGGATCTGCAACATCTACGGTACAAGAGTCATAATATAAAAAACTGACATCTTGAGGAAGTTGTCTACTACATTGAAAGAAATGTGTTAAGAGGAGGATTATTAGTGTAGAATATGTCCAGATGCTGGCCAAAAGAGATAAAAAGGAGGTTATTGTAGGGGAGGTCAGAAGTTGGGTATCGGCTCTCGGAGGTGCAGCGTGACAGTAATAATACTAGGAGACAATTATTTGGGTTTGTGGCTGGTGCCATATATTAACAGTGAACAGTGATAAAATCAATCAAAAAAACATATTTACAATCTGCAAATTAATATCAAGCTTAATAGTTAAAGTACTTTGACTTGAAATGCTAAATGTGTTTCCCACAATATAGATCAGTTTAGTCAATAATCAACAGCATGCAACAGTATTTAACAGTATTTGCAGCACGCTGTTTGTGTGTACTGTGTGCGTGCGTATGTCACGTTGCTTGACGTACAGGTAAAATTAGAAAATATGTTTTACGCAGTTCAGGCACATTTTATAACCTGAGTTATAATAAATAATAATTTCCCTTGTGGATCAATAAAGTTTGTCTAAGTCTAACAGTTACATTAGTATCATATATTGCAGGCCCACAAGCCCTTTATGATGAACATTAAATCAAGGCCAGATATGTCGCCCAGATTGGCGTTACCCGGGCCCCACCCTGGAGCCAGGCCTGGGGTGGGTGCACGCTAACAAGCGCCTGGTGGCCGGGCCTTCCCCCATGGGGCCCAGCCAGGCTTAGCCCGAAAGAGCGACATGGGGCCATCCTGCCGTGGACCCATGTCGCTCTTTCGGCAGGATGGCCCCATGTCGCTCTTTCGGGCTAAGCCTGAAAGAGCGACATGGGGCCATCCTGCCGTGGACCCACCACCCGCAGGAGGATCCATAAGGGGCCAGTGCAAAGAGATCTGGGCAGCGGTCGAAGGCAGGATAGATGAATATTAGTTCAAGCTAATAAAGCCTAAGATAAAATATGAATAATAAAAGTATAAAATTTTCAATCAAAGGCCAAGCTAAACAGGTGAGTCTTGAGCCCACTCTTAAAAACATGAATGTTCTCTGCAGCCCTGAGCTCCTCCGGCAGGCTGTTCCATAGACGAGGGCCGTAGTACTGAAAAGACGCCTCTCCGTGAGTGTGTGTCCTGACTTTGGGAATGACCAGGAGCTGCTGCCGGAGGAGCGCAGGGCCCGTGAAGATTCATAAGGTAAAAGCAGTTTTGAAAGATAAGAAGGCCCAAGACCATTAAGACATTTAAAAAACAGTAAAAGAACTTTAAAATCTATCCTGAAACTCACAGGGAGCCAAAGCAGTGATTTTAAAACCGTTGTAATGTGGTCCTGCCCTCTGGTCCTAGTCAGGACACGTGCTGCTGAATTTTGTAATAATTGCAAACCTGAAATCCTCTTTTTGGGAAGACAGAGAGCAGGGCATTACAGTAGTCTATTCGACTGGTGACAAAAGCATCAGTGTCTCCGTGTTGGCGGGAGAGAGAATAGGGCGAACTCTGGCTATGTTTTTTAGGTGATAGAAACTTATTTTTGTGATGTTCTTGATGTGTGGGATAAAAGTCAGCTCAGAGTCAAAAATTACGCCCAGGTTTTTTACTTGAGGAGATGGGTTAAAAGACTGTGGTTGTAGTTTAGGTAAAAGTTTCTCTCTCTGGGCCTCAGGACCGATGACTAAAACCTCAGTTTTGTCCTGGTTAAGCTGGAGAACGTTTTCTGCCATCCAGGATTTGATACCTAGAATGCAGTTAAAAAGAGCATCCATTGGCCTGGTGTCATCAGGAGACATGGAGATGTAAAGCTGCGTATCATCTGCATAGCTGTGGAAATTGATTCCATGTCTGCTGATGACGCCGCCAAGGGGAAGCGTGTACAAGTTGAAAAGCACAGGGCCTAAAATGGAACCCTGGGGCACACCACATGTGATTTTATGGACCTTGGAGGAGCATGTGTCCACACTCACCATAAATGTTCTGTCTGTGAGATAGGATGTGAACCATTTGTGAACAGCACTTGAGAGGCTGAGGTGTTTTAGGCGAGTTAAGAGTAGTGTGGTCTACTGCGCTGTGGCAGCGCTCAGATCCAGTAGATCCAACACAGTCACAATTTATTCTAAAATCATTTAAAGTCTTTGCTAAGGCAGTCTCGGTGCTGTGGATCACCCTAAAATCAGACTGAATTTTTTCCAAATGTTGTGGTCATCTTAAAAATCATTTTGTTGGCTAAAAACAAGTTTTTCTAAAAAAAAAAATGTGCTTAAAAATGGTAAGTTAGACACTGGTCAGTAGTTTTAAATCATTTAAAATCTAAATTGCTCTTCTTCAGCAGGGGCCTCACCACCGCTTTGAAGGCAGTGGGAAAGACCCCTGTCTGAAGAGAGCAATTCATCATGACCAAAAGTTCATCCCTAAAAGATCCATAAAATGACTTAAATGGAGTGGGGATTGGATCTAAAATTGGAAATTGGATTGGATCACTGAGGAGAAAACGTTGTCAAGTCACGTTGTCCAGTGTTTCCTCTGGTCCAGGCAAACATTCAGATGTGTTAAAAACAGCTTTGACAAGATAAAATATCACATCTGATAGTTCCAGAAAATAAGAAATTTACCACACACTTGTTTGCCTTTATTAGGCCAAAACGCCTAATAAAGGAATAAGAGTAAAGTCAAGCAAGTGTGCGGTAAATTTCTTCTTTTCTGGAATTATTCAATGTTCCTGTTGTTACCAGCACCTGGAAGCTGTGCACGGAGTTTTGAACTTTTGAATCACATCTGATAGTGCTTATCTTTTCCATGAAGTGGTTTGCAAACTGTCAGTGTCAGAGTCAGTGGATGTCAAGTAAAAAGTGCTTAAATCGGAGTTTAAAATGTTGTCAGTGGTTGCGTGAAAAGTCCCTCAGTCGTCCAGGTAGAATCCATGAATCCAGCTCTAATTAGAATGCTGGTAAGACACTTGCAAGTGTCTTACCAGCATTCTAATTAGAGCTGACAAAGCCTCTCGGATGAGCGGCGAAACGTTTTCAACCAAACATACTTTGTCCAGTTGACAAATTGAACTTCTCCTTTTATCACCGTTGTCAGTGGTTGAGAAGAGAACTTTTGGATTATTTTTGTGGTTGGTGATTATTGTGGAGAAGTAATGATTTCTTGCATTTCATTGCATTGTTGTGTGTTCATTGTTGATCGATGAATAATTGGTGGTTTGTTTTGTTTTTTTCTCCATCTGCGTTCTGCCCCAAGAGAGGACACTCTCTTGGATTTTCTCAAATATTAATTTCTCCATGGAGGTTTTAATTTGGTTTTGATGTTTTTGGTTGGAGTGGAGCAAGCAGATCTAGATCTGACTGTAGTCTACTGTTAAAATGGTCAGTAATAAAATCACAAGGGGCAGGTATAAAACCTCTATAAAACCAGTGATATTAAAAAACACGAGGAGTGGTCAGACACAGCCAACTGAACAACAGAGGACACACTAATGGTCAGGCCATAGGTGATGACCAGATTCAGAGTGTGCCCCCTGTTGTGAGTTGGCTGTGTGACATGTTGAGTAAAATCCATATAATTAAGAACATTTAAAAATTCATTTGCAAGAGGGTCTATAAGGTTATCTATGTGCAAGTTAAAATCACCGGTTATAATAACCATATTAAATTGTGTAAAATAGTTAGAAACTCAGAAAACTCACACAAAAAAACTTGCTAAAAACAATCACAAGTGATATTCAAAACTTACAAAATTGTTCAATAAAATAGGTTTGGTGGCCAGAGTGTTTGTACATATAGAAGCAGTGCCACCTCCCCTTTTACCATTTCTAGTTGAAAACACAAAGTTAAAAGTGGGTGGTGAAGCCTCTGTGAGAACAGCTGGTGCATCTGTACCCAGCCATGTTTCAGTTAAAAAGAAGCAGTCAAGTTTGTTGTCTAAAATCAGGTCATTACCAATAAAAGACTTGTTCAGCAGAGAGCGGACATTTAAAAGGGCCATGTTTAAAGTTGGAAGGAAATGAGTAACTACAAGAATTTGTGATGAATGTGCTTTTGGAAGAGATCTGAGATTATGGATGTTGGTAGTAAATTTCTGAAATTTTATGCTTATGCTGCTCTCTGCTGATGAAAAATTGTCCACGTAGGGGATTTTGTTGTCTCTGCAGTATCTTTTGAGCCATATGTGCAGTGCTTGTAGTGATGAGATTTTGAAGTCGTCTTTGAGTAGTTCTGACTGCTGCAGTTTAAGATTGTTTGTTCCAACATGAATAACTACCACTGACACTGTGGGATGATCATGCAGGGTGGTAGGGGCGGAGTCTATGATGTCCTTCACGAGAACACCTGGGTGGCAGGAGGTGTGGCCTTTTTTTACTTTAACGTGCCGGACCATGGAAGAGCCGGGAATTAACACGGACGGGTTCCGCGAGGCAGCATGACCAGGAGCGGGACCATCTCCTCGCTCACATCAAGCACTCGGAGGCGGCATGGAGGGAGGGAACGGAGGCCCCACTCCGCTTACGCGGAGGCAGTCGGGACACGCACATGCGTAGAGGGGGCAGCGGGTCCTCCCCCATCACGCCAAGCGAACTAACCAGGCATATGCAAGGTGGAATCTTTGGGCGGCGCTGGGGCCGCAGTTGGAAGACCTGGACAGCAGCAGAAACTCACTCTCTTGTAAGTTACCTAAGGCTGGAGGCGATGCGTTAATGGCCATGCCTTGAGCTCTGGGGCGATTTGATTGTCGAGCCAGGGTGAAGTGCAACTGGCCCTTGTGAGTTTGGGCTTGCGGGGGAAAATCCTCATGGTCCAGGACATTGAATTTATTTGACAGAGCTACATCTATGGTAGAAGAGGAGCAGAACGACCAGTTTACTCGCTTACCTAATCCGCAGCCATTACGGGCGACAACAATCAATCTGGAGTAGAGCTTTAGGTCTAGCCCCTCGCTGAAGCCAATAGTGTTCACCTGTACCTGGAACGCTAGGGTCGGACAATGATGGCTGGTGCTCAGGGGCGTCTCCACAACAGTGGACCGTGTCAGCCAGCTGGGTGCTGTTGGCGGTGGCCCAAGTCTTGCTCAGGACGATATCCAGGTGGCTCTCCACTCAGCTTTCAAACATGGATATGCGTTGTTCCAAAACAGCCACCCTTTGCCTGAGGGTGATGCAGCTGTCACAGCTGGATGTAGAGGTGAGCGGGTGCATGGCTCACCTTTAGCCACGCGGCCTGTGGCCTACTGGTGTGCTTTCGTTGGTTGGCTTAATTATACCCTTCGTGCTTCTAGAGGTTAAAACACAGGTCCAGGTAATAGCCCAAGTCAAAAGCTGCCTCGATGCTTATTCATACATACATACATACATACATACATACATACGTACGTACGTACGTACGTACGTACATACGTACGTACGTACATACGTACGTACGTACATACGTACGTACATACATACGTACATACGTGTTGACCTCTGTGTTTGTGTGTTGTCAGGTGCTGCGTGACACTCGGATTCACCACCTGCGTCTGCTCAACGTGCTGGGCTTTAATGCCGTCATCTTCATGCTGCCCACCTGGATCCTGGTCGACCTGGCATCCTTCCTTGTCGACGCAGACCTTGTAAGTAGGGTACTGATACTGACACTGGTATCAGCCTAGGCTCCAATTCTGCACATTTTTCAGGTATCAATATCAGTGAGTAATAAATCCAAACATACAAACACATCTAATCATTTCCTGGCTGTTTCTTACTCTGTGCAGTTGAATGCCTGTCCTAGTTTACTCTTAATAGTAATCTGTCTGTGCTGTTACATGCAGCGAACATTTGAGTACATACAGACTTCTGACTTATTGGGATCTGGGGGATTTGATTCATGACACCAGAATCATAAATCTGTCAATAGGACTAGTCCAGTTTTCCTATTTCTGGCATGCATATGCCAGAAATTAATGCAGTGAGTAATAATGATAGAAAAGACCTGATCTTCATTTAGGAGTGGAAGTACAACAAATGAATGCAGAGATAGTCATTATTGTGCATAATTTTTATACATGAAACGATCTTTTACTCTCGAGTAGGGGTGTAGGTAGGGCTGAGCCAAAAATCGAAAGATCAATAGATCGCGATCTAAACCTAGTTTGATCTCGATGATAAACCATACACATTTTAATCGTCAGGTAGCTGAAGAGGCGTCACAGCCCTAAAAGTCCTGTCTCTCTCTCCCTCCCTCTGTGTCTGTGTGTGCGTCTCTGTCTCTGTGTGTGCGTCTCTGCCTCTGTGTGTGTAGAACAGTCTGACTGCTCCCCCTCCCTCTTCCTGATCCGGCAGCAGCTCTTCACCTTCTCTGCTTTTTCTCTCCTTTTGTATTTTTTATTACAGTGGTACCTCACCTTATGAAAGACTCTACATACGAAAAATCCAAGTTACGAAACGCCTTCACGTTAAATTTTGGTCTCTAGATACGAAAGTTACGAAAAGCGAAATCTCAAAAATTCGAATAATGCGCGCTGAGATGCACGCCCCGCTGTTATCCCCACTCAAAGAGCACCTTTCTCAGCCTGTTGGCTCACAGTGTCAGACACTCTGGAAGTCGGATAGAACCAGAGCCAGCCCTGGGGAAAACCCCGCGGTCGTGCCCGCTCAAAGAGCACCTTTCTCGGCCTCTTAGCTCTAGCGCCAAACACGCAAGGAGCGCGGAGACATGAGCACCACGAGCACGAGATGGAACCGCGGCGAACACGCAGCCCGAGCCACAAACCGAACACGCACAAACGCAAAAGCCGCACGAAACCAGCAAAGAGCCACACGGGGTGATTTAATCCTGGTCAAGTCCCGGTTTAGTCCAGGTCCAGTCCAGGTTTAGTTCTGGTCTAGACCTGGTTTAGTTCTGGTCTAGACCTGGTTTAGTCCACTTTTAGTCCTGGTCTAGTCTCTTAGCCAATCAGGACGCAGAACACAAAGTTACACTTTAAAAAAAACAACCTTGGAACGGATCAGGCCTTTTCCATTGAAATACACTTAACTTACGAAAAATTCACGTTACGAAACCACTTCTGGACCGAATTAATTTCGTAAGGTGAGGTACCACTGTATAAAGTTATGGAAAGTAAATGACTGTTTTCAGTTTATGAATAAAATTGAAGTCATAATTTAGCACACAGACATCGCACACAGACAGACATCGTTTCTGTTGATAGTGGTAATGTGCGTGTGCACGTGTTTCTGCCACTAACGGCAACACATGCTTTTAACAGCAACACATGCTTTTAGGTCCCATGGCATGAAATTTTCACTTTCTGAGGTTTTTGAACGGTTATGAGCCCCCCCCCATGGCTAAAAGTTGCAAAATGTGTAAACTGAGCAATTGCGATCCTTTTCCGCGTTTGAAAAAAAGACAGCCCAAACGGGCAATTTAGAACAAGCTACTTTTATGACGTCATACTCTGAAAGGTTTCCACCCCCTCTGTCTGGATGTCCACCCCCTGTCTCTGGAAATCACGCCCAGAGAATTTGGAACAGCCATTGCACAAACGAGCTATGAGCTGCTAGGTGCTAGCTGCTAGCTGCTAGCAGTGTTTTGTTTTTGCCTGGAGAGACATGGGAGCTCCGAAACGAGTGAAGCATGGCATTTGCTCTGTCCCTGCACGTGATGATGATGAAGAAAAGAGTATGTTTTAGCTCCTTCATCCGAGCCTCTGAAACGGCAGTGGTTTAATTTTATTTTCTGAGGAAATTTGCGTTCACATACAAGTGTTTTTTTCATGGGACAATACAGAGCTGGACTTGCAAATTGCTTCTCCCCTTCTCCACTCTTCCTCCCTTGCACACACGCAACAAGGCACAGCGCTAAACTAGGAAACAGTGGTGTATTTGGCCACACCCCCACCCGCCTGCACTGGCCCGTCTGTCTTCATCATTTGCATTCAAGCGACACGCTCAGAATAAAGTGTACAGAGACAAATCTCCATAGGCCTCCTCCTTGTTCAAACATATGGCATTAAAAACCATTCTGATTCTGATTCTAGAGGCTCTATCATGCACCAAGGCTTGATTTCAAGGAGAAGTCTTCATATACAGTATGAGGGAAGCACTAAGGCACCATATAAAAGCATCAGGAAGTACCATGTCATGGGATCTTTAAAGATCCCATGACATGGTACTTCTTGATGCTTTTATATGGCTCCTTAATGGTTCCCTAATACTGTAAATGAATCCTTCTTCAAACTCAACACTTAGTGCATGAGAAAGACACATGTACAGAGTCAGAGTCATAATCTCTCTGTCTGAACAACTCATTCTGGGCCTTGTTGCTTGAATGCAAATGAGAAGGACACAGATTGGTTAGAGGAGTGGGTGGGTGAGGGGGCCAAATGGCCGCTGGTTCCTTGTTTTAGCAGTGCGCTGTGCCTGGCCCCACTTCCGCGTGTGTAAGTGCGAAGGAGGAAAGGAGAGCCTTTTCAATGAAAAAAAAAACCCACATTTTTACAGAAAATAAAATTAAACCACTGCTGTTTCAGAGGTCCAGAGGGTTGGGTAAAGGACTTCCGAGCCTAGAAACACTCGCACGTGCCTCCAGGCAAATAAAAAAACGCATTTCGCATTGCGTAGCTCCTCCGCAGTCCAAACTCTCTGGGCGTGATTTCCAGAGACGGGGTGGAGATCCAGACGGTGGTGGAACTGAATTTGCATTTCTTTTTTCGATCTGACGTCAATAAGGTGCCTTGTCCAGAATCGCCCATTTGAGCTGTGTTTTTTTCAAACGCAGAAAAGGATCGCAAATGCTCAGTTTAGACATTACGCAACTTTTAGCCATTGGGGGGGGGGGGGACATTAACGTTCAAAAACCTCAGAAAGTGAAAATTTCATGCCATGGGACCTTTAAATATATTGTATAAACTCATTCCAAACTTTAAATGTGAATTTCTTCAGAAATGTTGGCCCTATCAACACGAAATAAAAACTGTAGTGATAAAAATTATAATTTATTGGCATAAAGAGCAGGGTCCGTCTGTTGTTTTTATGTTGTAAGTTTTTATGTATGTTCAGAAATGTATGTTTTATGTATGTATGTTTTATGTTTTTAATGTAAGATAGAAATGAAAATTGAGAGCGATCTATATGAGGAAAAAAAATATTCTTTTTTCCCCCCATATGGCCCAGCCCTAGGTGTATGAAAAATCAATTCTGATATATATACTTCACCGCAGGATTCTTGTAACGATTCAAAATAAATAGTATTTCATACAATTTTGCTCTTGTGAAGGTGCATTTAACTATATTAGAAATAATTATGGTATTACTGATTCATTGCAATATAATATTATCCTTTGTTTCAGTTGCGATTGTGACATTCATATTGCAGTACATATCACCAGATTCATGGCAATGCACATACTTTCTCTAAAGTACTTTTAAAAATAATACTAGTACTTAAAACCCTTTTTGTGGATCTTTTTTATGATAATAGTGACTGTTACTGGAGGTTTTTTGTTATGTTAAAACAAGTGTTGTGTTAAAGTGAGCTGCCTTAGGCCCCTATAAGGGGTCGGCAACCCGCAGCTCCGGAGCCACATGCGGCTCTTTGATCCCTCTGATGCGGCTCAGTACAGTGGTCCCTTGTTTATCGTGGGGGTTACGTTGTAGAATAGAAAATGCGATAGGTGAAATCTGTGAAGTAGTCAGCTTTATATTGCGTGTATAAATATGTGTGTATTTCACAGTTCCTCTGACCGAGGCGCCTGGCGCCTTGCCTGGTTTACACCAGACCATATCTGAACGAAAGAAACAGCCTGGGATTTCCCAGGTTACCTGGCGCCGCTGCGCTGTTGCTGGTTTTGTTGGGGAGAAAACTTGCAAACATGCAGCCCTTCAGAGCAGTGACGGACTGGGATCATCGGCCCTGGCATTTTGCACCTACAAGCGGCCCCGTAGACTGTGGAATGGGGGTAGGGGTTCTACAGCTCTGCACCGTACGCACCGGTCACACGGCTCCAGGAGTCCGGCTGGATGCACGAGGGGCGCGGACACATGAGTCACTGGCTCCGTAGGAAACGGCTCTTTTTGGGTCTGTTGAAGCCAGTCCTGAGTCTGTCCCTGGTCTTCGCATCCTTCCTCATGCTCCAGAGAAGGACGCACTGGGGCTGAAAGCAGAGCCTGGTGCAGCCGGACTGCTTCTCATTCAAACACAGAACTGTAGTGAGAACGCATCCGTGCGCTCTCAGGCGTCACACTGCTTGTGATCGAACATATAAATAAATTTGGCAAACTGAACGCATTCTGTACAGGAGACACGGAGGAGAATGACGGACAAAGATCAGGATGCAGAACACAATGCGCGTTGATACATTATTTAAAAAATCTGGGAAACAGCGAGGCTGCAAAAGGTGAACCTTGATATAGCGACGGACCACTGTATTTAAATGTATTTTATTTTAGTTTGTTCATATTCAAAATGTAATTCTATGGCATAAAGGCAAAAGAAAGCCGTTGTATGCAGTGTTATTATATTTAAATTTCAAAAGGGTTTTGTGGCTCCCAGTGTTTTCTTTACTGTGTGAAACGGGTCCAAACGGCTCTTTGAGTGGTAAAGGTTGCCGACCCCTGCCCTGTACTCAATTGTTACTGTCAGTAAAAATATGAAAAACAGAACTCGTTCATTTGAAACAGTTTGCAATGGTCTAAAACTATTCCTCATTTACCTTTTGCATTCAGGGCATCCTAATTATTCATAAGATTATAAGATTTTTTCACAACTTTCAGGGACCAGAGGTTTGCTGTCATGGTAAACCTAAGAACTACTAGCATGCTAACAATGCAGTCCCTAGATGGAAGACTTAATCCCATAAGAACTGTTGAAATGGCTTCCCCTCTGCTCCACAGGCGGACATGTCGGGCTGGACCAGCACCTTCCTGCTGCTCCTGGTCAGTGGCTTCTGTAACTTTGCCCAGAACGTGATTGCCTTCAGTGTGCTGAACATTGTCAGCCCGCTGAGCTATGCCGTGGCTAACGCTACCAAGAGGATCATGGTCATCAGCATCTCTCTGCTCATGCTGAGGAACCCCGTCAGCCTCACCAACGTCCTCGGCATGATGACGGCCATCCTGGGGGTCTTCCTCTACAACAAGGTCAGTTACAGACAAGTAGGTCAACTTGGATTTACTAACATCATTACTGTCATTCATGTGTATTTGCATTTCTTGCATTTCATTTAAAAGAATGAAATGCATTCCTGCTACAGCTAAACTTGAGTCCTCCCAAAAGTCTCCGCAAATGAGACTAACCAGAAGCATGCATTGATGTGAACTGTATTTTGGCTGATTTTCCTTAAATTTGTGAATATGATGAATCATATGGATGCCTGGTGCTAGTACTCGTACTTGTCAGGGTGCTGCTGATTCCACTGTAACAACTGTGTCAACTCTTATTTGACACTCAGAGCTCACCTCTGAGCTGAACATAAAGAAGCACATTACGCTCAGCTTTAAGATGACTATCACGTGCTCTGTGGAAAGATTTGGGACTCTTAAAGGTTCTTATAGTTCAGAGGTGATCAGTGCAGGGCTTTATTTACATAGTATTCGACTAATGCTGCTAATGTGGTGCTGTTCATGGTAGACAAATGTAGCGACTGGACAGAGCAGGTTCAGAGCATGTCCACATTGGTGAAGTGTGGCTGTGGTAAAGTTAAATAATTCAAGAAGTAATCAATATTAAAGGAGAATTAAAGTTTTTTACAATCTGAGCCTTATTTCGGTAATAAAACAAGTTGTTTTACTCACCCATAGCACTTTGGTGTCATATGGAGCACTTCCAGAGATGTTTTAGATTTGCGATCTCCATCATGTGAGTTCTCGGGGCACATGTTTGCGGTCTCCAAATAACACAAACTTTAGCACTTTTCAAATCATAGAAGCTCAATGTCTTAGTCTACACTTTCGTTTGAGTCAAAAGTGGCCTGTAATCCGAGATTTAGCCATAGTTTCGAGTAGATGAGGAGGCCAGTGCGCATGTGCGGAGTCACAGCTTATTTCACTCGGCGCTCGGGACCCAAACATGAAACGCAAAGCTGTAAATTATGGATAAATATCGGATTACAGGCCACTTTTGACTCAAACGAAAGTGTAGACTAAGACATTGAGCTTCTATGATTTGAAAAGTGCTAAAGTTTGTGATATCCGAACTCGCGTTACGGATATCGCAAATCTAAAACCTCTCCGGAAATGCTCCAAATGACACCAAAGTGCTATGGGTGAGTGCTATTGTTTTATTACTGAAATAAGGCTCAGATTGTAAAAAACGTTAATTCTCCTTTTAAAGGTAATTCTGAATTATATTGGAATTAAACCCTGTGATTTTTAGTACAAAGTTAAAACCATCACCCATCAAACACTCCAGTGAAGAAGATGGCTATACTATAATGAAATGATGATGAAATGGATAATAACATTGGATAATTAATAATGAAATGAGTCAAATTTACTACTGTAATACAACTGTAAAAATAATGCCAGGTATTGTATATGTACTCAGAAAAAAAAGTGGTATCAGTGCATCCTTGAGTAGAAAACCTATAATGAATAAAAGCGGGCCAGTCTGCACCCCTCAGTGTGGCAGTGACGCATTTTTCTTCAAACTTTTTGGGAACAATAAATCACTCCTTTTGGCTTGGTCATTATTACCTAGGAATAAAAACCCATCACAGACCTCAGTCTTTAAGGTTCTCTACCTGAATTGGACTTTTTTGGTGTAATGTGGGTTCATTTTGATGAGAAGCATGTGGAAACTGCTGCCTGTGACTACCCCAGACAGCGGTCTCTGTGCCATGGCTGAATGTGAGAGCAACAGCAAGGTGGGGCTACCCGAAACTAAGAGTGTGTTGACACGTCCACATGAAAACTGGGACTAAATATGAAACTGGACTAGGCCAGGACTACATCATATCAGAACTAAAGTGTGAAAGGATTCTAATTCTTCATAAGTCCTCATAACTACTAAATCTGATATTTTCTGACAGGCCAAATACGACGCCAACAAGGAGAAGAAGCTGCTGCCCACATCCAAGTCGGACCTGATGTCCTACGATAACCCAGCACTGTCTCACTCCCAGTCCAACGGCTCGGGACCCCTGTCGCCCCCCTTGCAGCACAGTCAGTGGAGCGGCCTGCCCGACCACTTCCAGTACAGCCGGCAGACCTACACGACAAGCTACAGCAGCGGGACCCCCCAGTACGTGATCTGAGGGGGCTAATGGGGAAACGGGAACCTTCAGGGCTCTGGTCTGAGACGCACAGACTGAAGGCAGCCCAGAGACGCTTCACCAGGCCAACACTGCAGAGTTCCCACGCTCTCTGGAAATGATCATGGTTTTCTGGTACTGGAAAATAAAAATTATTATTATTATTATTATTAAAATGAATCCAATTAATGAGAATACTGTGGTCTTGCCATTGTCAGGAATCTGTAGTATTGACACAATTTCAAATAAAATGTATACATTTTTGGAGGAGAATTGGCTCTTCTCAGAGCTCCTCCTGTGGCTGAGTGCACAGCCACTCTATGGAGGAAACTTATTTGACTCTTGCATCCACCAGCTTGTCATGAGGTGACACTGGCTTCTTGCCTATAAAGTGAAGCTGAAGACAAAGGATGGATGTTTTTGGTTGTTTGCTGCTTGACATTAACATGAATTGACTTAAAGTTCATACCTATTCACTTTTATTCACATACCAGTGTGAATAAACAGTAAAATGAGCCAATCCCGACATAATTGTTAACAAGAATTGTATGATTCAAACCTAAACTGAAATCATCTCATTGAATATTGCTTGGGGTGAAGTTGAACCAAAAGTCTAAATGTAAAGGATACAAATAGTAGTGAGTATAAGTCTGTCCTTTTCTCCAAAGGTGTGGGAACACTGTCTCTGTACTGCCTGTGTGACAAATCCAGACACGTTTTGTACAGGAAAATATTTTTATGTTGTTCGTTTGAATGTAGAAAATATAATTTTTTTAATGACTGTTTGGGAGTTTTCAGCTGACATGATGCTGGTGTGAATTTTAATCCTCTTATTCAACTCCTCTGCCCCAAGACCCCCTTAAAAACATTCTGCAGTGTTAAAGGTGCACTATGCAACTTTTTTGGAGTAGCGTGTGACAGTTGTTTATCTCCATAGAGATGACATTTCCTTGCCTAGAATGTTTCATAGTATGGCATTAATTTTTCATTTGATTTTATAGCTCAGAAAGTGGTGCGAAACAATGGGGGAACGTCACGTTTAATGTGGTACTGTGGAACATTCAGACAAAGCAGTAATATCTGGATTTGTTGTGTAGATTACCTTTTAAATGATGAGGGAAATGGGAAAATTAAAGTAAAGTATGAAGGTTAGTTAAATAAACCCAAACCACTGGAGCTGCCCTCTTGTGGGCTGTGTGTGGTTGTGCAGAGGAGTATAGAATAGTGAGGTAACAGACATTTGGACCCTTTAGCACTAATACCACCACCTCTGTTTGGCTCCTCTGGGCTTGGCTCTCCCAGCTCTGACACTTGGCAGCTGCCCTCTCTGAGAGCATTTCCATGGTACCAAGTGAGCTGAGCAGAACTCAAATGTGCCAAATCAACTGGTGTCAGGATGGAACAAGCTCTAAGTGAGAGCAGACAACAAGTGCGGTGTTCAAACGGGCCAAACTGTGCAAAGAAGGTTCTAGGTTAGAGGGTTCCTGTAACTGTACGATAGCACTGGTGCACTGCTCCTGTGTCTAGTCTGCACAGACTTCTAAACATACATGTGCCGTCTGTGTTGTATATATCTACAAATCGGAGGACTATTTTGTTGCCTCCATACGGAAGCCGCATTAGGACAAACTTCAGTGACAGGATCTCAAAGCTTCATATCTTGAATACAATGAGACGTTCTGTTATCAAGAACACTCTAAGACCTTTTAGTTTGATATGTCTGTGTACATTAACATTGTAAAACATTTACAGCTCCATTTTATAGTATCACTGGAAATGTAAGATCCTGTTGCCTCAAATGAAATGAGTTTGAATTCAAATGAAATAATTGATTTAAATGCATTTTTAAATGAATTATTTATTGTGTGAGAGCGCACCAAAGGCAGAGTTTGCACATGTTGAAGTGTTCTGCACTGCAAATCTAACAGTCTTCTGCTCTGGGCCTTCCTCTGTAGAGTCCAGTTTTGTTTTTGTT
The DNA here is from genome assembly GCA_036785185.1 of Paratrypauchen microcephalus. Taxonomy (NCBI): domain Eukaryota; kingdom Metazoa; phylum Chordata; class Actinopteri; order Gobiiformes; family Gobiidae; genus Paratrypauchen; species Paratrypauchen microcephalus. Next base: position 972,878 of record JAVJIX010000241.1, on the reverse strand, counting down.
TTTTTAAAAGAGTTTTTCAGTATTCAATATTTTGAAGTGCTGGTTGGTTAGACTACTCCTTTTACTAAACTGTTGCATTAGAACAGTTAACATTAAAGTGGGGGTATTATGCAAAATTGACATGCAACATTTTTTTTTTTTAGATTTGAACCACGTTCTAACATTGTACCTCATCAAAAACCTGCCTGAAGAGGTTTGAGAGTCATCCATGCATGTTTGAGTAATCTAGAAATCTTTCCCTGGCCTGATTCAAAGCCTCCTTATGATTAGCTGCCTACGTCACCCATACTCCCACACAACAGTTCTACAGAAATATGCAAAAACATAATGCAAAACGATAAGCTACACTCGACAAACCTGATGTGATGTGCGGATGTAGCATGTTCAGAACGATAAAAGGTCACTTGGGTTAGCGGTTATTACCCCTCAGAAGTGTAATACCCCCTCTTTAAGGTGAAGCTTATTTATTGCCCCTAAAGAGACATTTGGAATAGAACCAACCAGTTCAAGAAATGGGACGGTGTCTGGTACTGAAGATAGAATTTATTTTTTCATCAATTCTTTGTATTTGGTTTAAACACGACCGTAGGTGTTGACATGTTTTGCTTTCTGCTCAGTCGTGGATCTGCTGTTATCGTGTCAGATCTGTGCAGGGGCGTGAAGGCAGTTTGAGCAGAGTGCTTCTAGATCTTTATTTAAAGTTTACTGTAATGGAACACCGGTTTAGTAAATGCTATTTTCAAATGTGAGGAGAAATAAATGCATTGTGGGTACTACTGATTACTGTGTTTTGTGTTCATGTAATGTGACATCACTTCCTGCTGATGGTTTAAAATGCTTATGACGGGTTTGTAGATTATTCTCACGTCATTCAACCCCTCACTATCGGATAGATTTCTCACTATATTTATCTTGGTTGACCATTTTTATTAAGTTTATACTTCCCGTTTGAACATGGACAGTAGAAAACTATAATGTTAACATGGGCATGTCTATTTCCATAGCATACAACACACTCCTTGTTTTGTTTTAGTAGAACCGGTGCACCGCGGCTCACACCAGACTCATTTCTTTTTCCTCGTTTCCTTCTTGATTCCTCTCCTCCATTCTGCAGAAAGTGGGTGATGAGGAGAGGAGACACAGAGGAGGAGACACAGGGAGGAGAGAGGAGATAAACTCCAAACTGAAACCAATAAAGTTGAATTCTTTTATCTGATGTCTGCTCCTGAAGCCTCCCTCAGGTTCACTCCTTCCTTCTGTACTTTTCTTTGGGACACCACCACGACATTTGATTGACAGCTGAAAAATGGAGCAGGATCAAGGATTAAAGGAAAAGTAACGTTTTTTTTTACAATTTGAGCCTTATTTCGGTAATAAAACAAGTTGTTTTACTCACCCATAGCACTTTGGTGTCATATGGAGCACTTCCAGAGATGTTTTAGATTTGCGTTAGCCTAGCGCAGTGCTTCTCAATTATTTTCTATGACGCCCCCCCTAGGAAGAAGAAAAAATTTCACGCCCCCCTCCCTGTGCACGACTATTAATAGTATTATTTGTCTAGAAAATTATTAGTACACCTCTGCATAACAATGTATCCTTTTATTAACATTAAAAACAGAAACTTCCAACAATCACTGCACTCTTTTTTTACACTGAGGACTCAAATATTAATGTGCTTTTAATGCAGCTTTGTGCACATTTGTTTACGTTTTACAGAAACGAAACTTAAAAACCACATGGTCCATTTGCATAAACTCAAAGCTCAGTGGAATATAACGTGTTTTTTCTGTGACAGAGGATGTTCTGCTGATGGCAAGTCTGTTCTGTGCGTATATCGCGTATTTAAGGTCGCCGAACCCTGTCCCAGAGCGACAACGAGAGCGCTACTGCCAACTACTGTTGTTGATGTGCAATTACACTTTCGTTCTAGTACAGTATGGCAAAAAAGCATGTTTCCCAGGGTCACATGCGCCCCTCCTGGCATCACACCGCGCCCCCCCAGGGGGGCTCGCCCCACTATTTGAGAAGCACTGGCCTAGCGCGACTTCTAGCCATAGCTCGGGGCATATAATATATTCCCCGAGCATGTAATATGCCCCGTGCGGGCTCCAAATAACACAAACTTTAGCACTTTTCAAATCATAGAAGCCCGATGTCTTAGTCTACGATTACGTTTGAAGCAAAAGTGGCCTGTAATCCGAGATTTAGGCATAGTTTACAGCTTTGCCAGGGCTCTCAAGTCTCACGCATTGAGAGTGACACACGCAATTCGACGCCCAGAAAATCGGTCTGTGTGGCTCAGTTTATGCAGGCACCGCGCGTTTTCAGCGGAAAAAAAAACTCCCCCCCACCTCACGAAATCGTAGACTAAGACATCGGGCTTCTATGATTTGAAAAGTGCTAAAGTTTGTGTTATTTGGAGACTGCAAACATATGCCCCAAGAACTCACATTATGGAGATCGCAAATCTAAAACATCTCCGGAAGTGCTCCATATGACACCAAATTGCTATGGGTGAGTAAAACAACTTGTTTTATTACCGAAATAAGGCTAATTCTGCTCCAAGCACCGCAGCAATTTCCTAATGTTGTGAACTTGTTCAAACATATGGCATTAAAACCTTTCTGATTCTGATTCTGAGATTGTAAAAAACTTTTCCTTTAAGGGGATTAAGTTTGCCACATACAAATATTGCGAGAATTCATCTTGCAGTGCGAGGTTACTATAGTAGCCTAATCAAAAATACTTTCTGTTCTGTGATCTGTTCTGACAGTGATCTGAACAGGCAGTATACAGAATGCTTTGCACAAACAATCTGTTTGACACTTATTTAAACCGCTCATATTTGATGTCACAACTGTTTGGAAACAGGAGGCAGTTCTCCAGCACGAGTCCTCATCAGCGCATCTGTACCCATAAAATCATCCTTCACTTCAGTGCAAAACGATTCTCAAAACATGACACCCACAATACATCCTTTGGCACACGTTTGGCACGCGGAAGTCTAGTTTATTGTTGAATAAACTGTCTTTACAAAGATCACAGAAAAGTTCAGATTCTCAGCCCAGTGCCAATAAAAGCTTGTGTGGTCTCTAGTGCACAATTTGAAAACTCGCACTGGTTATATCGAAAAACTGCACCTTTACCATCCACCCATCGTTAAAGGGATAGTGCGGGTTTTTATGTTCATCTGTATGGGTTTCCTTCTCAAAGTTTCTTGCGGTAACACCGTCTTACCTCTGACAGTCTCCGCTCAGCCCGGTTCTGGAGCTCAGGTAAGCAGAGATAACGTGGGCGCATTGATACAAACCAAGAGAGAAAATACACAAATGCCAAATACACTGCTGAATTTTTAATGGACAACTGTCTGGGACGCAAATATATCACTTTTTGGACAAATGTTTTGGGAAGAAAAACGAGTTTTATTACATGACCCTGCGAACTTACCGGACCTATTTACGCGAGCTCCAGAACGCGAGCAGAACCGGGCTGAGGGGGACTGTCAGAGGTAAGGAAGTGTTACCGGATGAAACTTTTAGAAGGAAAGATTAACATAAAAAAACCTGCACTATCCCTTTAACTTAGATTTTTACTTTTAAAGTTACAGTTAGGGCTCTTGGTCACACAGGGGTCACTGAAGGGTCACTGAAGGGTCACTGAAGGGTCACTGAAGGGTCACCAGTGACAGCCCAGGTTCTGAGGTTACTCCAGCGCTTCAGCACCCGGTGTCTGGTCCTAACGCAGAGACTCAAACATGTTCTTTGTTCTTTATGGATAATTCACGAGCGCACCAGTCCCAGGATTCCCAGGATTCCCAGGATTCCCAGGATGTGGCGCTTTTACGTCCGTTCCTGCTCCTTCTTGGTTCGTGCGGACACTCTGACCGCAGTGGGCAGCTGCGTGATGACGTTGGCGCTGCACATTAGCTGTGTGATCACGTGACCGTCCCTCGTGAGGTCCGGGTAGAACAGGTTGGTCAGAGGAGATGACGGGGGGCTCGTGCGCGTTCCGCTGCGTCTTTTCTGTGACACGGTGCGCAATCTGCGGAACAGAGACCTCCGCAGCAGGATGTAGATCCACGGGTCCAGGATGGGGTTCACGGAGGCGATGCGGATGGCGGCCAGGTCTGCGCCAGGATCATTCCAGAGCACCGAGCTGTTCACAAACACGCGCACCTGTGGAGGGACGAGTCAGCATCAAGTGTCAGCATCAAGTCCACTGCGCAATATATATATAGGGTGACATCAGGTAATTTGAGCCATCAGCTAAAATGAGACATTTAAGGTTTGAGCATCCTAGCTCTTTAAATGTTAGCAGCCAATGGCTGCAAACTATATCAAATGCTACAACTGTACTTGATAGAAAACAATACATTTGATTGGTGTATGTTTGGTATCGTGGGCGGGACAATGCCACACTTACGTACTACTGAGGAGAACTGTGAGATTAGTGGCCTGGCAGACAATTCTTTCTTGAAACTTATAAGGTTGATAAATAATAAAAAAATCGATCTACAGCTATAAAAATCGGTTAAATGCATGTTGTGTCAGCCTTTATCAGAAATGATGCTGAATTTTTGCTTGGCTGAACTATTTTTCATGAAATTAATATTTTTTGGTGGTGGCTCAATTTACCTTAATGTACTGAGGTAAATTGAGCCATGCAGTTCAGCTAAAATGAGCCACCTTCAGAGTTAGCTTTAGCTAATATTTTGATGGTATAGGCTATTAGCATAGCATTTTGATGATATATGTAGGCCTGCTTATCCACATCTTCTGTTCTATTTATCCCTCCTGGATATACTTTTGGGTTCAATCAATCAATCAAACAATATTTATAAAGCGCTTTTCATACAAAATTGTAGCACAAAGCGCCTTACTATTGATCTCACACAGGAGAAATTGTTCTATGTTAGACCCGGGGACCAACCCCATGATTTTGTTATTTAGTCTTGGTCAGGACCTCAGCTGGAGGATTTTACCTATGGCGCATGTTTGGGTTGGTGGGGGAAACCGGAGTGCCCGGAGGAAACCCACCCAGACACGGGGAGAACATGCAAAACTCCACACAGAAAGGCTCAGGCGACCCGAACTTTCTTGCTGTGAAGCATGAGTGCTAGCCACTTCAGCCACTGTGCTACCAGAGGGGACAAAAAAAAATAAAATAAAATGGACACGCAAACAGACGAACAAACAGAGGACAAACAAACAAAAGAACAAACGAAAGACAAGCAAACAGACGACCGAAGTCAATCAAAGGCCAAGCTAAACAGGTGAGTCTTGAGCCACTCTTAAAAAACTCTTAAAAACATGAACGTTCTCTGCAGCCCTGAGCTCCTCTGACAGGTTGTTCCATAGACGAGGGCTGTAGTACTGGAAAGACGCCTCTCCGTGAGTGTGTGTCCAATACTGTACAGTACTAAAGTGCACTCTCTCTCACACACACACACACACACACACACACACACACACGTTATGTGATGTTATATTTTGTGTGTTAGAATTACTAATATGCTTTTATGATAAATAAGTGAATGTTTTGCTTTGCATTTTTGGTGGCTCATTTAAGCTGGTAAGTGGCTCATTTTACCTGAACACTGATCGTTTAAAAAATGTTGGACAGCTGATGTTTTATAAGCTGTAAAACCTAAATGATTAAATTTTATACAATAATTCAACCCTAAAATATTAAAGATTATATTTACTAACTAAAATAAATATAAACCAGTGTCATTGTTTTTTACGAGTTTCCTAAGACATTAACCAAAATGTGGCTCAAATGACCTGATGGCAAAACATTTAAGCAGCACTTACGACGAGCGGTGCAGAGCACGTGAGCACTACCGCGGAGGTGGTCACGAGCACGGCGATCATCTGCGTCTCTGCGGCGGAGGACAGCGCTCTCCAGCGCTCACGGACACTGGCCCTGGTCACCGGGCGCGCGACGGTCCTTCTGCGCATGAGCAGTAGAGCCCCGCACACGGCCAGGTTCAGGAATAAGGTCCCGAGGATGAGCAGGAGGCTCGTGCTGCCGTACAGGATCGTGTACGCGCGCGCCACGGGGGCCCACGAGCGCCATTCTATAAAACACCAGGTGTTGGAGCTCTGCAGCTCGCTGCGCGCCATGCCCATGGCCGGGAGGCAGCAGAAGAGTGCGTGGCTCAGGTAGATGCCCACGAGGACCCTTTGCGCAAAACTGCGACCCACGTGACACCGGCGGTACGTGAACGCGCAGCAGATTGCGGCGTACCTCTCTGCGGCCATGGCGCAGATGACACTGAGTCCCGCCAAACTGAAGAACAGAAGCAAAAAGGAGTGGAATGCGCACACGCGCGCGTCCTGCAGCACGTGCGGGCCCAGGTACGTTGCTATGGTGATGGGGCTGGCGAGGCACGTGCCCAACAAATCCGTTACCGCGAGCCCGCACACGAGCGTGTAGAAGGCGGAGGACTTCTGCTCCCGCCGTGACACCGACAGCGCAGCGATGGCCACGAGGTTCCCCACGGCACCCACGGCGAACATGAGCACCGGCAGCAGCACGCGCTCCGCTCCGTGGGCCAGAGAAGCCTCCGCGCGTGAGCTGTTGGGCTCGAACTTTTGTGTAAAGTTTGTGGTTCCTGATAAATGCATGACACCAGAGAAAGTCCCGCAGTGATGAGATCCGCGCCCCGCGCTTCAGTGTGGGACCAGAGACCTCCCGTGAGAGCCTCTCCGTGGAGAGCACTTTGTTTAGTTTACTCTCCACTCCAGATCTGAGGGGCGCGTCTGAGACTCCAGCCTCATGCTCCAAGTACGGTCCAAGTGTGACGTAACGTTACGTGTTCTTTGAAAAGATCAGAGGTTATACCAGAGCTGACCTGACCTCTCCGGAAACACTCAGCAACAGCAACAGCGTCATTGAACTGTGAAATATATCTGCTTTGACTTTTTATTAGACACACTATAGGCCTGTTTGTATTCTGTTATTGCTGGAAAACGGACGTAGATAAACGTAGACCTCTGAGGTCAGGACAGGCTAATGTGAGCGCGAGTGGACACATGGGGAGAGGTGTGAGGAGCTCTGTGTTTTCGTGCACACAGAGTGCTCGTGAAGGCAGCATACAAGGGGTAGTTTTTTTTTAAATGTGAATCTGTATGGCGTCCCCTTCAGCAGTGTCGTGCATTAACACTGGCTTACCCCTGACAGCGTCCTCTGAGCAGAGTTCTTCCCCGGTTCTGCCCCTGACAGTGTCCTCTGAGCCGAGTTCTGCCCCGGTTCTGCCCCTGACGAACGTAGGTCTGGCAAGTTAGCGGGGACAGTTAATAAAGCTTGTTTTTATTCTCAAAACAATATTTGTCCAAAAAGTGATATATTTGCGTCAGAAAACAGTTACACACGAAAAAGTCAGCAGTCTAAATCGCATTGGTGCTATTTTCTCTTGTGTCGTATCACTGCGCGCCTGTTATTGTTATTATTATTATTATTATTATTATTATTATTATTATTATTATTATTATTATAGGCGTGCAGTGATACAACATTATTATTATTATTTGCCTGTTCACTTGCAAACGTCGCCTCTGTCTGCCTCAGGAGCACAGCCCAGGGGCCACAGAGAGGCCACACGGGACCAGAAAGGTGCATAAAGGGGGCCAGAAAAAGGCAAACACAAAAAGGGGCTTATTCGACTCTAATTTTATCATTCTATCATCTTTAATACGAATAAAGACATATCTTATCTCTTATCTTAATGTCCGTGATGGTAAAACTATTGGATTCTCTTAAGTTGACTTCCACACCAGTACACCCACACTGGAAAACACTGCCCATTATATTTCTAGCAGAAGGAATTTAAACTCCAACCTCTGACTTCGTAGACTTTTGTCTGTACCAACATTAGTCTTTTGAATAAGAGAGTCCCATCACTAGCAGCTAAATGAAAATATGCCCTTCACTGAACCGGGCCAAACTGTTGAGACCTCGGTAATGTCTGGTTTATTATAACAACATGAAAACAGACCAGAATCCTGTGTTGTCTTCTGCCACTTACTGACAAGAGCTGAGACAGTGAGCTCACCCTCTGCTCCTCTGTTTGGGTTTGTGACATCAGCAGATGCCTCAGCTCCTCCAGAGAGCGGGAATCACCAGGAACACAGTCTACAACTGACAGCAGTACACTACAGTACAGTACAGTACAGTACAGTACAATACAAACACTGGAGGAGTCATATTTAGGGCAGCAGCTGTATGTGTCCTACACATGGTACAACACACACACACACACACACACACACACGGTGCCTTGCAGCTGCAGCCGAAACATGTGAACCAGGTAAATACACCTCCTACTGTATTTTCTTTAAAGATCCCATGACATGGTACTTCTTGATGCTTTTATATGGCTCCTTAATGGTTCCCTAATACTGTAAATGAATCCTTCTCCAAAATCAACACTTAGTGCATGGGAAAGACACATGTACAGAGTCAGAGTAAAAAAATAACTCTCTGAACGACTCATTCTGGGCCTTGTTGCTTGAATGCAAATGAGAAGGACACAGATTGGTTAGAGGAGCGCGGGGGGAGGGCAAATGCGCCGCTGGTTCCTTGTTTTAGCGGTGCGCTGTGCCTGGCCCCACTTCCGCGTGTGTAAGCGCGAAGGAGGAAAGGACAGCCTTTTCAATGAAAAAAAACACATTTTCACAGAAAATAAAATTAAACCACTGCTGTTTCAGAGGTCCAGAGGGTCGGGTAAAGGACTTCCGAGTCTAGAAACACTCGCATGTGCCTCCAGGCAAATAAAAAAAACGCATTTCGCATTGCGTAGCTCCTCCGCAGTCCAAACTCTCTGGGCGTGATTTCCAGAGACAGGAGGTGGAGATCCAGACGGTGGTGGAACTGAATTTGCATTTCTTTTTTCGATCTGACGTCAATAAGGTGCCTTGTCCAGAATCGCCCATTTGAGCTGTGTTTTTCAAACGCAGAAAAGGATCGCAAATGCTCAGTTTAGACATTACGCAACTTTTAGTCTTTGGGGGGCCCTAAACAGGGTAGGGAAGCTCACATTAACGTTCAAAAACCTCAGAAAGTGAAAATTTCATGCCATGGGACCTTTAAAAAGAACCAAAGAAGTAAATGTACATAAGAAGACAAAATTAACATTTTTGGATTAGTAGTTTTCAAGCTAACAGCTACCTTTTACCTTGAGATCAACTCCAGGTATGTTTGTGATGAGAAAACAACATTATAACATAGATCAGAAAATAGTGTAAAATCAACACGCGCACAGTTATTATCTCCATATAAACACAGATATAACTGTAGATATAAAGTGGATATCTGTTTGACCCAGTGCAAAGAACTGAAAATGCTATGATTAAAAAAGTTTGGAAAAGGCTGATGATTTGTGAGGGATGACCTTTTCATTTGTGATTATACGTTTCCTGGAAATGAATCCAAAGTCCCAGCCTCGTGCACGGGGGCTGGACCAGGACCAGGACTGGGGTCAAGTCCAGACCATGTGAACGTGATGTGTTCAGATGTGCTTCATAATCAGTGTCATTTTGTATTCATATTTTGGCCTAACACTAAAAACTTCCAAAAATCAGGCCTATTATGCAACATGGACTTTTTAGAGCTTTTAACCATATTATGTTTTCCCTCACCAGTTACTCAGCCAAGAGTGATTCGTGCAGGTTTGAATAGTCCTTAATAGATTCTTTTCAAGACATGTTTTCACCTCAACCAGTATACACCCACTGCTCTATATTTACATTGTTTTCCAATTTTATTTTCTTAATCAGTGATGCAGGTTGATCCAAGTTGCATTTTTCCGACCTCTCTCACCTGTTGGCTGGAAGTACTGCCCTCAAAAGTTATAATTTTTCAGTGTACTGTATAAGCCACATGTTTTGGTGTACTGTGGTCCCTCGCTCTATCGCGGTTCACTGTTCGCGGCCTCGCTGTTTCGTGGATTTTTTTGGGGGTTTTTTTCAATTTTTTTATAGTGTAACATTTTTTTTAATAGTGTAACAATGTGTTCTGCATCCTGATTGGCTAAGAGACTAGACCAGGACTAAACGTGGACTAAACCAGGTCTAAACCTGGACTGGACCAGGACTAGACCAGGATTAAACCACCAGGTGCCGCTCTTTGCTGGTTTCGTGCGGTTGGTTTGTGGCTCGGGCGGAGAGGACGCGGTCCAGGCGCAGCGGTTCGATCTCGTGCTCGTAGCCCCGGTGTACGCGCGGCCTCGCGCTGGTCGTGCTGCTCTGTCACGGATTTGTCCACGATGAGGGGTGCACGTGTCGCGCACTTCTCCAAGGGGTTGGTGCGCGTCGCGTCCCGGGACGTAGCAGTGCTCCTCACACGTCCGGCGTCTCCCCCCACGCTTCACTATTAATACATTTTGTTGAAAATCTATGAAAGTTTGAGTGTTTAAACTAGAGATAAATATGAGAAAATGTTAATTCCAGTCTGAGAAAAGCGTATAATGTGTGTGGTGAGGCGTTTACAGCCTTAAAACATGTATAATAATTGTAAAATATAAAGTTGTCCTACTTCGCGGATTTCTATTATTGCGGATTATTTCTGGAACCTAACCCCCGCGATAAACGAAGGATTACTGTACTGTGTTTGTGTACTGACATATTTAGTATGTATAGGTTTATGTATTCCATGTGTATTTTGAACAATAGTAGATCTCACTGTATTTAGGTAGAGCTACGCTGTGAAAAAACTGTGCTTTAGAATGCGTGAAAAGTCCCTCAGTCGTCCAACTTTGTCCAGTTGACAAATTGAACTTCTCTTTTGATCATGTGCTTTAGAATGTTTCATGCACCACGATTTATGTGTGCAAGTGGAGGATTTTGTTTTTCATTTGTACCAAAAAAAAAAGGAAAATGGCATATATTTGTGTTTCAAGATTGATCAACTTGAGAAATCTTTCTTTCTTTATGTCTTCTATGTCAACTTTCCTCCTCTCTTTGACCTTTATCTCCATCTTCCCACTCGCCTCATTAAAAAAACACTTTGATTAATCTACCATATTGCTCCCTAATGTGCGATGAGCTGTCAATGTTGGCAGTGATATAATAATAATAATAATAATAATAATAATAATAATAATAATAATAATAATAATAATAATAATAATAAACTGGTTGCACTTTTCAGTCCCAGAGCCCCAAACCAAAGCATAAACAGACTCACTGTCCATTAATGTGCATAAAATGTTTGTATGTATCATTATTATTTAAAACCAAAACTAAAAAGAATTATACAAAGCGGTCTTTTCAGAGCTTTTACCGTGCTATAGTAGTTTCTTCTCATTGACCTTCTGAAGTTGTATTTGGAGGGATTCGTGCATTGCATCTTTCATTTCTTATTTTCCAAGATGTTATTTTACTGTTTTCAGCTCCACCGCTACACGCCTCTGCTCTGTACTTCCTTCTCCAGTTTTATTTTCTTAATCTGTGATGCAGTTAGGATTCAGCAGCGTCGTGTAGTCATTCGGGTACTGCTTGCTAGTATGATGTCGTAGATTATAGCTGCAGTAGATAACACAGGCGCAATATGTCCGCTTTAAGTAAATCTGGACTAAAACAAAGAAAAAAAAACATATAACATTTACTGTTAAATGAACTTTCTGTGGTATGTGTTCTCCCCCTTAATGCCATTAACTGTACAGTCATGATAACACATACAAATAGGGTGTGTATTGTGTCTTGCTCAAGATCAGGATTCATTCATTTAAAGGTGTACTATCATAAAGGTGACTATCATTACTATGTGGAGAGTCTGTTGCCAGCTTGTCTCCTCAGAGATGTTATTGCTTTGCCTGGAATGTTCCGCAGTATGGCATTAAAGTTTATCAAGTTATTGGTGAGAAAGCCAAGTGACAAGTGAGATCTGCGCAGAGGTGACCCCGCTCACAGTAAGGAGGCATGTTTTTTGGAGCAATTAAAATGTTGGTAATGAAATAAATGAAAGATCATGCAAATATCTATGGAAACAAGCAGAGGTCAGAAAAGTAAAAAAAAAAAAAATCCACCTTTAAAGGGCATTTCCATGGCAATAAAGCTGAGCTGGTGTTGTGTGTAGGACACGGTGATGAGAGCAGTGTGAACAGAGAGCAGATGTGTAAACAAACTTCACATTCTGCATACAGGAGGTCCTTATTGGGAGATGTTTATGATGCTGACGCTCCACACTGGCACAGGAGCACACTGGAACATGTGAGAGATGGGCCTGTGACGCTGTTTCTGATCAAAGTAAAGATACACTACATCACTTTTCAGGTGGAGGGTACACCATTTGTCTCCACAGAGATGTTATTGCTTTGTTTGTTATGTTCTACAGTCTGGCATTTAACTTAACGTCATGGCAGGCACAAGCAGGTGGCACCAGGCCAAGATATGGGTCAGAACATTGGATAGTCACATAGTGACTCTTGAATCTTAAGTATTTATCTAAAGGTGTTCTGTTTTTAAAAACATCAGGGGGTAGACAGCAGTTACATGCACTTAAGTAAATGAATACAATTGGATTTCTCTGATCAGTTTTCAGAAATAGTTGTTTTCACAATGTGTTTTTTCTTCTTTCTTTGGAAATACCAGAATCTGCCCATGGTTTCATGTTTTTTGTCTCTTTGTTTGTCTGAAGCAGATGTGAGTGTGGTCTGCACTACAAGACTGCTTTAACAACAGACTGGGAAGTGTTCAAGCAGACTGCCACACACAACAACCACACGGACATTGAGAAATACACAGACACTTCCTACATCACCAAATGCATTGTTGATGTCACACACACCAGGACCATCATCACCAGAAGCCATGGCTGACAGGGAGGTTCACAGACTGTTGAGACGCAGGAACGCTGCCTTCAGAGCCGGGGATGTCACACATCTGAAGGCAGCGAGAACCAACCTGTCCTGTGGCATCAGGAAAACACAAATACACACAGAAAATAACCGGACATTTTAAAGACAGCAGGGACACGCGAGCCATTTTCCAATTCAGAGAGTGCACGGTTCGGAGCGTGCTTGGAGGGGGATGTGCGTCATATCCGGCGCGACAACTGCTGTTCCATTTCGTTTTTGTCCCATGCACAGTTAAGACGCGGCCCGTTTCCATGGAAATCAGGGCGTGGACCAAGCGTGCAAACATGCACGCATCGCACACTCAAAAGCCCCAGCATGCACAGCGCGGCAGCATGTATGACTACAAAGATGGACTCGCCAGCAACATCGCCATGTGACAGTTGCGACTTCACTATAAAATGTGTGTACTGGTTCACCTCACCTACAACTATGCTACATGAAACTCTTCATAAACTACGCTAAACATGTGTGACGGTAGCCGTAACGGCATAGTTCACGGCATCTCTATTACCGTTCACATGCTTTTCCCCTTACACTTCTATATTTCCTTTGCTGTTGTAATGCTGGATATTCCACAGTGTAGCCATGTCCCAATTCCAAGTATTACTAGTAGTAATAGAATAATATTTTTGTCTTTAGGGAACAAGGAGCAGACCACCCGGCTCATTGAGCAGAGGCGGGACCTGTTCCATTTCGCAGACGGCCATGCGGTCCACGGACTGCACTCAGGGCTGAGCGAGTATGCACCGCCTCGACTGCAGGCTGAGACCACACTCCGAACAGTGCACTCTCTGAATTGGGAAACGGCTATAGACTTCCAAAGAGGCCCCACCCAGCACCCCCCAGTGAACATCAACAGTGCTGCTGTAGAGAGGGTGAGCAGCACCAAATTCCTGGGGGTGCACATCAGTGAGGACCTCTCCTGGACAGGGCCCTGGGTGCGAATGATGTGCAATTTCCAACTTAGACTCTTAGACGAATACCCCACGTGATAGGTGGGGTGGCCAGTCAATCTGTGGCGGGACGTAAAACCTTTCTTGTGCTCTCATAGGTCTGTGAGCTGTCAACAAGGCGGGACCAGGTGCTGGGACTGGGAGTGCTTTGTGACATAATACTGGGACTGGGAGTGCTGAATCTAGACACTTTGTGACATATTTCATCTTTTTTAATATAAGTATATTGCATAAGTGTTGGTGCTGAACATCAAATGTTCGTTTTATTTTATTTATTATTTTATTATATGCTCTAGTACAATGCATGATTGAGGGAAAATGACATGTCACCCATGAAACATCTTGGAATCAAAAACAACAACAACAACAACAAAAACTTAATACACTGTTGTTGTGGTGGTGGCTATTTTTAGAAAGGATGTGCTTTTGATGTCTGCTGAGGGCTGTATGATTATTTGTGTATGAACAAAATAACACCTTGTGACAACCCCTGTAACATTATCTGTCTTGGTCCTGCTTGGAATCAATAAAAAGTTTTATTAAACTATTGTTGTTGTTTTAGTTACTTTTAGAAATGGCATGTTTGACACCTGGTGAGGTCCCTATGACGGGCAAAAAACATTACATCTCATAATTACTGAAATCACACTTGTTCACACATCTGTATAAAAAATATAAGATTACTAAATGACACAACACGCTGTTATAGTCATTCAAGACACTTTAATGATTAAAGTGCATGATGTAAAGAAAACTAAACAGTATAAGGCATATTTAAGTCATTAAAAGACATCAGTACAAAATGATGACAGTGCACATGTTGCATTATTGGTCAAACAGGAAGGAAATAGAAAGGAAACATCTATGGAGCAGGGCATTTAAGTGTAATAAGACTGAATATTATTTACAATAAAGACAATAAAATAAATAGACAGAGAGACAACAGACAAAGCAGGTAGCGCAAATAAAAAGTGTAACAGTGCAGTTGCAGGCAATAAAAAAATAAAATAAATAAGTAGGCTTAATACAATAAATAAAGACAATGAATAGACAAGTGAGACAACAGACAATAAAGTTGCAGTTACACAGTAACAGTAACAATGTAATAGTAATAACAATGGGAAGAATCAATATGATGGAAGTATAAATAGTATAAAACAGTAAAACACTTAAGAATAAATAGCATATAAATACTTATAATAAAATACTTGATAACAAATAACAACATGGTGGTAACAGACAGAGTAGAAAATGTTACAAAAAATAACAATAAATATACAATATGTACATAGTCTGCTCAGACAGACTCAGATGCCTGTTCTTGGAGTTGGTCCACTGCCTTTGGCCTCCTTGCTTGTCTTCAGGATGCACTGTTGCCTGTCTTTAGGCACACTTGGGTCCAGAATGCACAGAACAGATCCATTCTCTTCTGGGAAGACAAAGACTGTAAGCTCACTTCAATGTTTGGATAGAAATCCCTCCATGCCCCAGGATTATATTATAACTATACTGCTATATCATAATAACTCATGATAAACACGTGTATTATATATTCTTTTATATATATTATAACATATTAGGACTATTATAACTATAATACTATATCATAAGCTGTATTATTACTCCCAGACCAATCCACAGGTCTCCAGTACATAACCCAATGGCGAGCGTAAATACGATAGACAGTTAGTCTATCGTATTTACGTCTGTGAGCTCTCCTATCCCTCTACGTAAAAAAACAAAGTAGCTTTTGTTTTAAATTATCACGCTATCCAAAAATACGCGTCTTACCTTAAATAGTCGAATCAATCGCTCGTCTCCGTGGTAAATGCCATCTGGGGTGAAATACACTAATTTCGCAGGTACCGGCACGGGGGGCCCCGCCCAGCTCAGAACGCTAGACGGTCCAAAGCCGCGATTGGCCGGGAAGGATAGACGGGATAGACGAGGGGATGCTCTCATTGGACGTCTATGTTGCGCGATTGCACTTCCTAGTGCTCGGGTCCTGCGGACAGCGAACACTGCATCACTGGCGAAGAAAACTCAGAGGCGCCCCTATTTCCTCCACAAACTGGGAGCCCCCCACCCATCATGACCACCTTCTACCGAGGCACCACTGAGAGCGTTCTGACCAGCTGCATCACTGTGTGGTACGGGAGCTGCACTGAACAGAACAGGAAAGCCCTGCAGCGCATAGTGAATGCAGCTGGGAGGATCGCTGGTGTCTCTCTCCCCTCCTGGACATTTTTAACACCCGGCTCACCCGCAGAGCGTCCAGCATTGTGGGTGACCCGAGCCACCCCGCACATAGCCTGTTCAGCCTCCTGCCCTCGGGGAGAAGGTACCGGAGTCTCTGGGCCCACTCCACCAGACTGTCAAACAGCTTCATCCACCAGACTGTCAAACAGCTTCATCCACCAGACTGTCAGGAAGCTGAACTCTCACCTTACCCGTCTCCTCCCCTAAGGACTACTGTTGCACATTTACTACTGGAATTACTGCTGTTGCACATTTAAGTTTATCCTTATTTTCATTGCACATTACTGCACATTTCACTGCTGTATCTTCCATTGCACATTTTGATGCACACTGCACATTTTGGACATCTGTAAATAGGTATTTATTTATTCTTTTGCACTGCTTTTAGATTTTAGATTTTGTCTTAGAAGTTTTTGTCTTTATATTGTATTTTGTACACTGTCTTTTTGGCACTACTTGGCCAGAGAGAAACGAAATTTCGATTCACTGTATGTTGAACACATATGGCAGAACTGACAATAAAGCTGACTTTGAACTTTGAACTTTACATTAACAATGTACACATACCTCAGATCTGATGTCTACAGTACTTTCACAACATATTTTACTCAGGATCATTACTTTGTACTTCTATTATTTAAAAGCAACAGAACTCTTCCCTGAGAACACAGTTTGGTTACACTGAGCTACATTCAGCAACAGATGACGCGTATCAAAAGGTGAATATGACTTTTTGTGTTCATTTGAATAGTTCATTCTATAAGAAATAATACATAATATAGATTATGGAATAAAGAATATAGATGATGGAATATAGAATATTATTCTATATTCCATAATCTATATTCTATATATGTAGTATATGGATTCCTTTTATTATGAACTCAAAGAGTGGAGGAGTTTGAGAGACTCCTCTGGCTCAGCACCAGGGCACCACTTTTGGAGCTGTGATGTCAACACTGCACCAGAAACACACTGAAAAATTGATCTGACCTGTAACTTGACCTGGGGGTGTTGCCCATTTGTCTCTATGGAGATAAATAAGAAATGCCATACTATACTATACTATACTATACTATACTATACTATACTATACTATACTTTTTTTTTAACCTTTACTTAACCAGGAAAATCCCAATGAGATTAATAATCTCTTTTTCAAGGGAGTCCTGGCCAAGACCGCGGCACAGATCAATACAATTACAAACCCATTTAAAAACAATTTAAGCAATTACAAGCAATAAAATGTTTCAGAATTAAAAACATTTACAAACCATAGATTTCAATTCCAAACCTTTGTGCAAGATTTTAAACTGTCCTATAGAGACCAGTTCCTTTAGTTTCCAGTCTTTTTGTAGGTTTTTCCAAGTTGTGGGAGCAGAATACTGGAACGCCCCTTTACCAGCTTCTGTGCGAACACTTGGCACAGTCACAGCAGTGCTTCCTGAGAGCGTAAAGAATAATGTCCAGTTGCTCTTGGTTGAAGATATTCACACAGATATGAGGGGAGCAGGCGCTGAATACCCTTATAAATGAACATATACCAGTGAGTGAGCCTACGAGTGTCCAGTGCTGGCCAGCCCACACGTGTGTAAAGTTCACAGTGGTGTGTGTGAGGGTTACAGTTTGTGATGAACCTCAGAGAGGCATGATACACACAATCTAACAGCTTCAATATTTGAATTGGGGCATTCATGTAAATCAGGTCACCATAATCCAAAATGGGTAAAAATGTTGCTGCTACTAATTTCTTTTTGGCATTAAAAGAAAAACATAACCTGTTCCGAAAGTAAAAGCCAATTTTCAGCCTCAGTTTCTTAAGTAGCTGCTCAACATGTCCTTTAAAATTTAGACTGTCATCAATTAAAATACCAAGATATTTAAAAGATTTAACAATTTCAATTTCTGCTCCTTGAAGAGTGACAACTGGAGGACAATCCTGCACATTGTTTTTTGTTTTTGAGAATAGCATTAACTTGCTTTTATTTGCATTTAGTGAAAGGTCTAGTCTCAGAAACATGTTCTGGATAATGTTAAAGGCATTTTGTACTGCAGAGACACTGTCACTGAGGGTTTTTCCAAAACTGTAGATAACCATATCATCAGCAGAGAGGTGAAATTTGGTGTCCTCTAGATCCTGACCAATGTTGTTGACGTAGATTGTGAATAGGAGTGGTCCCAAAACCGAGCATTGTGGCACTCCTTTAGTTAATGATAAAATATTTGAACAAATGTTTTCTGATTTACTACATTGGGATCTGTCTGAGAGGTAATTGCAAATCCACCCAACTACTATACTATACTATACTATACTATACTATACTATACTATACTATACTATACTATACTATACTATACTATACTATACTACAGGGGTCACCAACCTTTTTGAGGCTGAGGGCTACTTCATGGGCACTGAGTAGTATGAAGGGCTACAGAGGACCTGTGTGCTACAAACTTCCTAAATAACAAAACTGCATGGATAACTAACGTTATAATAGTGATATTAAAATAGCAGTAGCTCTTATAACACTATGTGAAGTGATTGCTCACATATCAATAATAATTATTTTCCACAATTATCAGTAATTTACACAGCAATCATTTTAACCGAGGTGTCAACTCCCCACGTTGTCTTCAGCGGCAGAAGTGTGAGCAGTTCTTCTTTTGTAGGAAAGTCATCAAACACCATTCGGATAAATATGATCAGCTGAGCCGTGCTGGCGCTGTCTACCGACTCGTCACATTGGAAACTAAACCACCTGCACGTGGCGAGATCCCGGTCCAGCTGCTCTGTTAAGTTCTCAGACAAAGATGACACTCGTCCAGCCATCATACTTGCTCCAAGCTGGACATCGGAGAGTGCATGAGAGTTTGGACTGCGAATGCACTAGGCAATGCGAAATGTGTTTTTTTATTTGCCTGGAGGCACGTCCGAGTGTTTCTAGGCTTGGAAGTCCTTTATCTGAGCCTCTGGACCTTTGAACAGCAGTGGTTTAATTTTATTTTATGTGGAAATGTGTTTATTTTTCAATGGAACGCTTCAAATCTCTCCCCCCGTGCAAAAACAAAGAAATGGATCAGTTGCGGGCTGACAGCGGAGAGCGGAGCGTTTGGCCATGCCCCCACCCTCTACTATTGGCCAGCTCTTTTCTCCTCATTTGCATTCAAGCAACAACGCCCATTATGGAGTGTTCCAGAGAGAGAAAAAATACTCTTTCTCAGCTTATCTCTGTTTCTCATGCACTGAGTGTTGATTTTGAAGGATTCATTTACAGTATTAGGGAACCATTAAGGAGCCATATAAAAGCATCAAGAAGTACCATGTCATGGGATCTTTAAACTGCACTGAGACTTTTGACTGAGACACAGAGGACACTGAGACACTCAGTGGAAATACTGCTGCAGCAAAACTTGAATTTCCCTTAGGATCAATCAAATATCCAGAGAGTAAGACGCCAGTTCTTTTTGGGAGTACAGGTCAAGTGCTAACTAGCTCCAGTGGTTAGCATACTGTGACCTGGGGCTGACCCTTCTCTAAGGATTCTTAAAGGGATATGCCACCCCCAGGTCAAACTTGGGCATCTCCCCACAGTCCAGAGACTAAAATAAGTGATGGAAAGCGTTTTCCTGGTCACCCAGCCATTGTCCGAGTCTGTCAGCACTGACCGCCGCGCGCAGCTGCAGCTACTCCGCCTTAGACTGGAGTCTAACGTCGCCAGAGAAAGCTTTCGGCCAAAAGGAATTAATTTGCTCGATGCTTTTCCCAATTACTTTCTGTGTAGTGCGCATTCATATCGAGTGCAAATAAATGTGCAAATCAACACGGAGAGCTTGCCTTGGTCATTTTGGGTGGGAACTATTTTTCAGTGCGGAAAAACATAGGCGAAGCACACAAGGGAATCCCTGTTACGCACCACGTTGGGAGTTCCCCTGTTACGCAGCGTGGTGTGTGCTTCGGCTCTGTTTTTCCGCACTGAAAAAACACGTGAAAACACGACACTAGAGGGTAGAGATGAGAACTGTGCACAAACAACCACATTGCAGCCTCAGCTAAACATGCTTGTTCCCTCATTTCATCCTCATTTTGCATTTGGAGAAAACTGCCTTTGACCCGTATAAATGAATAAATAAGAGTTTTGTTATTTCCATATGAAAGCTCATACATAAATGAAGAAACAAAACTGATGAAAAAAATAAAGATTGAAAAAATGCATTTTGCCTCTCACTTTAAAGGGTCCATAGTACGCTATTTTCTGACCTATGTTCTAATGTTGTTTGCTCATACACCTTTATTGTTATACTTTATGAACATGTGAGTGTGGTCACCAGTGAATCAGATAACAAAAATGGCTGCTTACAAAGAAAGACAAAACAAAGGAAAAAAAAATCACAGGGAGTTAAATAACATGGCGGATACCTGCAGAATGACTGAATCATTAAACTGTTCATCTGTTGGATCAATTTGATTGAATTTCCACTGCAGAGTCCTCTCTCTGGGTATAAGGGAACAATATGATGAAATAGTCTGTTACATAATAGAGGATTTCACCTTCTCTCCCCCCTCTGGTGCTTCTCTCCAGATGCACCTGGACCAGGAGACACTGGACTCATTACCCCACAGAAACCACAGTCTCCTGCACGAGAAGCAGAGACATTCACTTCATCTGGAGGAAATTGCCCTTTCTCAGGCCTCAGCAGTAGCCAGAGTGCTGGACCAGAGCCAGACCAGTGTACATCAGTGAAGTGAAGTGAAGTGAGAGCTAAACATTTACTCACACAGTGTACAGTAGTAATGCAGTGACAATCACAACAGTGTACGGTACTCCACAGGCCCCGACCAAGTCCAAACTAAGACCAGACCAAGTCCAGACCAAGACCAGACCAAAACCAGACCAAGACCAGACCAAAACCAGACCAAGACCAGAGCAAGTACAGAGCAAATCCAGACCAAGTCCAGAACAAGACCAGACCAAAACCAGACCAAGACCAAACCAAGTCCAGATCAAGACCAGACTAAGACCAGACCAAGACCAAACCAAGACCGGACCAAGTCCAGACCAAGACCAGAGCAAGTACAGAGGAAATCCAGACCAAGACCAGACCAACCAGACCAAGGCCGGACCAAGTCCAGACCAAGACCAGACCAAGACCAGACCAAGACCAGACCAAGTCCAGACCAAGACCAGACCAAGACCGGACCAAGTCCAGACCAAGACCAGACCAAGTCCAGAGCAAATCCAGACAAGACCAGACCAAGACCAGACCAAGTCCAGACCAAGACCCGATCAAGACCAGACTAAGACCAGACCAAGACCAGACCAAGACCAGACCAAGTCCAGACCAAGACCAGAGCAAGTACAGAGCAAATCCAGACCAAGACCAGACCAAGACCAGACCAAGTTCAGACCAAGACCAGACCAAGTCCAGACCAAGACCAGACCAAGTCCAGAGCAAATCCAGACCAAGACCAGACCAAGACCAGACCAAGTACAGAGCAAATCCAGACCAAGACCAGACCAAGACCAGACCAAGTCCAGATCAAGACCAGACCAAGACCAGAGCAAGTACAGAGCAAATCCAGACCAAGACCAGACCAAGACCAGAGCAAGTACAGATCAAGTCTAGACCAACTCCGGATTAGTGACTGGACTTTCAATTATTTCAAATCTTTTGGAGAGCCATTCAAAGGTTGAAATATATATTATATATTTTAAATATATATTATATATTTTAAATATATATTATATATTTTAAATATATATTATATATTTCTATGACAGGAGCCGATGTGAAAATTCCTCTTAACAACAAACTAATCCCAGAGAGAAGTGACCAAGGCTCAGATTTGATAAAACAGTTCAAACTGAAATGATGCAGACCAAATAAAACACTGCACTACAATAATTACTATTATGATGTCAGATATGTTTTGTACAAAGCTCTCACTTGTGTGGCCTACTCTACTTCTGTGCTGATTTTTGATTTTCAACATAAATATGCATATAATTTTAAAGATTTGGTACTTCTGAAAAAAAAAAATTGATCTGGTCTGAATTATTCACATTAAGGAGCCGTTTAATAGAGCTGAGTCTGCCGTGAATGCACACATCAATATAGAACAGTTGCTGTCCTAAACAGATCAAGACCAGATGAAGTAGTTGGGCATACTGAGGTGTTCCAGCGAGGTCATCTGTAATCCAGCTAACCAGAGAAGAATCCACTTCTATCTCATCAGTTTATTTTTGAGTAGCATGTTGGATGGTGTTAAATGTCAAAAAAGCTCATCCTCACACAATGCCTCTGTCAAGATGAGAGAGAAACCTTTGGAGCAGGTAGAGCACGGCGTTGTCCACTCCCACTTTCTTCTGATATAGCTGCAGAGGTTTGAGGGCGTGGCATGGTCCAGTCCTAATGCAAACAAAACAATCCCTGTACAAACAGACAATGAAAATACTGAAACAAAGGCTTTCAAATCATCACTGCAACACTCCACAACAGCAGAGTTGGGTAAGCCTCATCCAGTATTCAGCATAAACAAGATTCACAGTCAGTCATCTGCTCCACTTTGCATCAGAACCACACAGCTCCACAATGGAGCTGCCCATGGGAACTCTGGGAACTGTAGTCGCCCTGAGGAAAAGCATGTTCTGTCACAGTCCCAGAAGTCAAGTTCAAGGCTCAAAGTCAGCTTTATTGTCAAAAAACATATATACAGGTTGCACACACAGGATTTGAAATTGCAGCGCCCCCTAGGCCCACAGTGACATAAAACTTCTGATAAACAAGACAATAAACACCATGACTAAAACATCACGTAGCAAAACTTGTAAACTTGTAAACTTGTATATAATACAAATAGGTAAAACACACAATGTGTAGCGTAATAAAGCTCAAATGGTGTCATTTACGATAAGATAAGATAAGATAAGACTTTATTGATCTCACACAGGAGAAATTTACTTGTCACAGTAGCTCCAGGTAGGGACAGTTTGAACAAGAAGACAAGTGCATGCAGGCAAGAATAGCATAAAGATAGGTAATAGTAATAATAAAATAAGTAATAATAAGCAGCAGTGTCAGTGTTATTTAAGTGTCATTTAAACAGCAGTGACACTGGGGGAGGGAGGGCAGGGAGAGAGTTCAGCATCCTGACAGTTTGGTGGATGAAGCTGTCTTTCAGTCTGCTGGTCATTGTCCTGAGGCTCCTCAGTCTCCTTCCTGATGGCAGCAGACTGAAGAGATAAGATCAGACTTTATTGATCTCACACAGGAGAAATTCACTGGTCACATTAGCTCCAGGCAGTTTAGTGCAAAAGAAAGTTTGAACAGAAAGTGCATGCAGACAAATAGTAATAATAATAATAAATAAGTAAAAAGAGAGTATAGAAGAGGCAATTGGATGGGTGGATGGGATCAGGCGGGTGTGGTAGATGTCCTGCAGGGAGGGGAGAGAGACGCTGATTCTCTCAGCTGCTCTCACTACTTGATGTAGCTGCTCTCACTACTTGATGTAGCTTTTTCCGGCAGGACATGGTGCAGGTGCCATACCACACGGTGATGCAGCTGGTTGGATTGTGCATGATGGGAGCTGGGGCTCTTCATCTTGTGGAGGAAGTAGAGTCGCTGTTGGGCTTTATTGGCCAATGACATAATTAGATTATGTAATTCACCACAATCCAGTGTGATAGTGGATGTAGTCCAAGTAATATAGAGTTCACTCAGAGTGTCTGATGAGCGTCTGATGCACTATTATCGACCAACTATTAAAATAATCTGTCAGATTAAAGCTGCACATGTAACTGCTCGAATGTTTACACTTCCTGTTTGCACTATACTAACCATGTTTACACATCATTTTTACTACTGACAGTTGCACATAAAACTAATGTTGCACATTATCTGTAAATATGTACATAGCACCAGCCTATATTTTTCATAGTGTATATTTGGTAAAGATTGTTTCTATTTGATTATATTTTTTTACATGCTTCTCTTCATATCTTATTTATCTATTTTAATTTTCTGCATGCTCTTGGCATCCAGGGTGGGCAGCAAAGTAAGAATTTCATTGTACAGGAAATGTGTTTCTTTACTGTGCATATGACAATAAAAGCTTTGAATCTTTGAAACAGCCTCACTGCTGTGGGCAGAAGTTGTAGCAGCAGTAGTTCTGTAGACCAAATTTGGCCATGGACATGGACAAGAATCAAAATATTCCATTCCATTCCATCCATTGCCATGGGAGGAAGGAATAATGAATGAAGGCAATACTAAACAAAACTCCATTTAAATATAGCAGTCAGAAAAACACTGGCCCCTACCTAATACCCACAGGCACAAGGGCGCAGGTCGACCAAGTCAAATACAATTTGGCTCTAGCGAACAGTATGCACCAGTCCAAAATGTTCTTTCAATTAAGCTCCCCCTGATATAACCTGTGCTCTCCTTTCCAAATGCCCAGGCCCAGCCCTGCTTATCGCGGGCCTCTGTCTGTAGCATGGCTACACATATATGGAGTTAATGTGATTAACTGAAATTCAGGAGCAGGACCACGCCTCAACCACCTTCTCCTCCTCAGGGAATCACAGTTCGCCGTAACCACACCTCTAATTTCCCGGAAGCTATTTATAGCTGCTCATCCCTTCATTTCAGTTCGTCTCGGTTAACTCGACAGCTCTCGACCGCTTCAGCTCGCTCCAGCTGGATTTTTTCGCACCACTGTCTGTGACGGAAATATACATCACTTTTTGGACGAATGTTGTTTTGTGAAGGAAAAACAAGCTTTATTTCATGTCCCCGCGAACTTACCGGACCTACTTACGTGAGCTCCAGAACCCGAGCCAAAGCGGGCTGAGCGGAGACTGTCAGAGGTAAGCCAGTGTCAATGCACGACACTTTTAGAAGGAACCCATACAGATTAACATAAAAACCTGCACCCGGGTCTCACATCGGCTCACCTGGCTCTCAGGGCGGCACAACAGCCAGGCTGTCGTGCTCTCAGGACGGCTCACCTGGCTCTCAGGACGGCTCTCAGGATGGCTCGCCAGACTCTCTTGACCCACAACGGCTCTCCTGACCCACAACGGCTCTCCTGACCCACGAGTCTCCCTCTCGACCCACGACGGATCTCTCGACCCATGAGAGATCCGTCTTTCTCTGCCTCTCTCTCTCGTGACTCATGACGGGTCTCCCTCTTTCCTCCTCTGTCCTGACCCACAACGGGTCTCAATTCCTCCCAACCCACAACAGGTCTTTCTCTGCCTCTCTCCCTCTTGACCCACGACCGGTCTTTCTCTGCCTCTCTCTCTCGTGACTCATGACGGGTCATCTTCTCTCTGCCTCTCTCCTGACCCACGACAGGTCTGCCTCCCGACCCTCATCCCTCCGACCCTCATCCCTCCGACCCTCATTTCATAAATCAACATTCGAGCCTCACTTCCTTCACCTACAGGTTCCGACACCCATGCTGAAGGACGCACATCAGCATTATCATGGTCACATCCATCAGCCACCAGCGCGTCCAACCCCACTCCAACGAAAGTCCAGCTCCTCTGTCAGGGGAGAAGACCCTCCACCTCACGGTTTCTCTACATCACTTCTGACTCATTCTCCTCATGGCACCTTCACGACACAGCTCCAGGTTCTCCAGAGTTTAATCTGAATCTCCGGCAGTAGTTGGATTCCGCATAGTTTCCAGAGCCCTCGAATCGCACAATTAGCCTTCAGCTTCATCGGAACTCCGTCCTGCCATTCCACCATTCTTTGGGGGTCTGACTAATCCAGGCATTCCCATTCATTCAAACAATAATAGATCAGTCAACACCACCTTCATCAGCTTCCCCTCTGCTCATCTGACGTCACCATCATCTGCAATTTCATCACCTTCTCGCACCACTCCAGGAACATCCGCCTCTCCACCATCCAGGCTTACCTCTCAGGGATAAATCCTCCCACGATGATCCACTCTTCTTTACAGAAACAGGCAAGATGGCTTCCAGATCCTGGTTTAATAAACATTTCAGAGAAATCTTGTGCTCTTCTGGCATAACACCCCATCCATTCTGCATTCATTTCTTTTGCATTGGCACCACTACGTCCGTGGCCAGGGCAGACGTACCCGACCAGAAAATTCGAACCTTTGGTCGTCGGGCCTCCAGCACCTACCTTGTGTACATTCGCCACGACGATCTCCTCCAAGCCCATTCCACTTTATGCTCTTTCTAAAACTTTTGGGGGTCCCGTTCCGCTGGGCCAATCGAAGATTGAGATGGAGCCCCCACCCATTGTCTCAACCCAGCCATCACCGCCTATTCACCCAGACATCCACTATCATTCAATAATAAATATCTTCACTGCATTATGCTGATGGCGTGGTCCTTGCTAGTGAAATGATATTACTGTACACCTCGACTCTGTCATGCATGTCCCTCCCCTTGTGTCTCCTTTAATGCTCACAGAGCAGGAGCTGAACTTTGCTTTGAGACATCCCGTGAGCAGCAGGTGAGCAGCAATAACACACACACACATCTCTTTTCAATAAGAATCATTCTGTATTATATTTATACTTTTCAGTGGCTGTATCAGAATGGACTCTCAGCAGACTCCTGCTCCCCCCTCCTCCCCTGTCACCCCAGGACCCTCGCTCAGCTCCACAGGTGAGACAAGAATCACTATCCTAATCCTCTCATACAGTAGGTTCAGCGGCTGGTTCAAATACACACATGCTTGGACTGTTATTCATATTTTATCTGCTGAGACATATCATATCTGTTGTTTCAGTAAATCCAGCTGCTACATACTTTGTTTATGCCTGGCTTCAACTTAAGATTTAAATGGATTATTTTTTGTAATAATGTGATACTATATAATACTACTATATAATATATAATATATAATATAATATAATAATGTAATACTAGTTACACAAAAGTGTAACTAGTATTGTGCAGTGGAGCAGTAGAAAAGTGGTGACCATATGAGTAGAAGCAGCAGCACCAGCAGCAGCAACAGCAGCAGTCGTATCTGTAGTAATATTAGTATAGTAGAGATAGCTATATATATATATACACAAAAATGTATGCAATAACCTGTAAGATGTGTGTAGAATCCCTCAGTTGTCCAGGTAGAATCCATAGACGACTGAGGGACTTTTGTCCAGTTAACAAATTGAATTTCTCCTTTTGCCATAACCTGTACGATATTTTCAGAACAGAAATATGACAGAATAGAATCCTTCATAAAAGTACGCTGTAAAACACCTGCTCTTTGTTAACCGTTAACTTGAAGAGTTATGAGTTATGAAAATATGCTGAGTTTACATTTTATAAAACAGCTGAGCACAGGAGAGCCATAGACGTTTTCTGAGCCGTCTAAGAAGTGCAGCATGTGCATTTAAGAATACAAGAAAGGGACAGTTGGATTGTGTAAAATGTTTGTTTTTCCTGTATCCATGGAGACTGTGCAAGAGATTAGCTAAGGAGCTAGCTGAGGAGCTAGCTATGGACATTTGAGATGCTACAGGCTTTTCACATCATATGGTATCTTAAATGGTATCTTATAAAGGAAATACTCTGAGACATTCCAGAGGAAATACTTTGAGGGAATGTCCCGTTTCATTACTGACTGAAACAGAAGAAGATTAGACCTAGTTTAGTCCTGGTTTAGATCAGGTTTATTTAATCCTGGTTTCCCTTTGAATCAGTTCAATCAAAGAGTCTAAACCCCAGCACCTGCAGCCGATCATGAATCAGTGCTAGTGCAGCATCTGCAACTCAGGGAGTGAATTCTGGAGGTTCTGAGTTTTCACATGAGGCCTGTCTGTCCATAGACTGAGAATAAAACCAACTTGGATATATCCTCTGTGTGCAGGTTAAGGCTCTGGAGACACAGGGTCAGTTGTGATTGTAGTAGCTTTGTTAAAATGTAAGAGCCCAGGGGAGGGAGGGAGATATATATATATATATATATATATATATATACACACACACACACCTTAAGGCATTCCTTCCACTTTATCCTGTTAGCTCATGGTTGCTCATAAGTTGTACAAACACTAACTACACTGTCTGGAAACATTCCAGTGAAATGCATTGTGGGGAATGTAGTTGCCTGAAATTCGCAAGTCATTAGGCCAAATAACAAGGAACATTTCTCTGTACCCATCAGCCCCTGGAGCGTCCAGCTCCCGTTTCCATGGAGATGGAGTCCGCTACAAGGCCAAACTGATCGGCATTGACCATGTGACCAGTGCAGAGGGGGAAAAGATGTGCTGGGACTCCATGATGAAACTCAAGGTACACTTCCAGTGACGGACTGGGACAAAAAACGGCCCTGGCATTTTGCACCTACAAGCGGCCCCGTACCGCGGGGGGGTCTTAGGTCTGACAACGCCATACATGAAGCATTTATACATTAAGCATTATATGGACACGCGCAATACCATACATTACGCTCTGATTAACCCATCAATTGTGACTTTAGTTCACAACCACAACATGCCAGCACAGAACCGCGCAGAATAAAACACCAAAACAGTGGGCTACACACACAAAGCACATCAGGTAACAGCGGGAGATGTCAGCCCCATGTATTAAACAACTGCATTAAAATCATGGAAATCAATGCTCAACCCAGCCATAATTGTTTTTTTAAAGTGTCTTACCTTCATGCCGTTAATAAATGCTCTTCTCCGCAACCCGATCGCTCCCCCCTTGCGTAGTTTAGTGCCTCCTCCTCGATTCATTTTACTAAACTATAATGCTAAGTATCCGACCGTCCGTCTGTCTCCTCTTCTACTTTGACCAACTTGACCACACGACCACAATCTTCACCGTTCTATTTCTCATGAAAGTGATTATGTTTTGTTGTACTAACTTCCTCGAAAAGGATTGTCTTCCATATAAAGTGTTTTCCAATTCATATGCGAGCGCTACAATTCTTGGTAGCAACTCGGATAGACATTGGTCAAATCGTGGTAGCGCGAGCTTGAGTCGCGGCCGGCGGTGGGACCAAATACCAAGCGGGTGGATCGAGGTTATGCGATTTTGGGGCTGCTGTGGGCATTGTCGGGGCTGCGGCCCTTCTGGCATGTGCCCAAATGCCAGAACGCTCAGTCCGTCACTGTACACTACCATGGGAGGGTGAGACCTGATTTAGAGCTGGTTCAGATTGGCGGCACGTGGCTAGCACTCACGCCACACAGCAAGAAGTTCAATCCCTGGGTCTCCCGGGCCTTTCTGTGTGGAGTTTGCATGTTCTCCCAGTGTCTGGGTGAGTTTCCTCCGGGCACTCCGGTTTCCCCCATCAACCCAAAACATGCTCCAGGTAAAATCCTCCAGCTGTGGTCCTGACCAAGCCTAAGCAATAAGATCATGGAGATGGGTCCCCGGGCGCAGTCATGGGCTGCCCACTGCTCCTGAATAAAGGATGGGTCAAATGCAGAGACAAATCAGTGATATAAATAAATAAATCTAGTTTATACCTGCTATCCTGGTCTTATCCTGGTTTAGACCTGGTTAATTCCTGGTTCAGTCTATCTTATGTGGGGCGTTCCCGGTCTGGGTTCCTATAATTCATCTTGGTTTAAAGGGTACATTTTTCTTGGCCCACTACACTGGTGTACTTATATACACTACAGTAAAAATAATTTTCACTCTCAGTCAATGATAAAAGGAGAAATTCAATTTGTCAACTGGACAAAGTTTATTTGGTCAAAAAACGTTTCGCAGTTGCTTCGTCAGTTCTGACTGACGAAGCAACTCGGAGGCCGAGGCCATGGTTCTCGACCGGAAAAAGGTGGCTTGCCCTCTCCGGGTGGGTGGGGAGTCCTTGCCTCAAGATTAAGATTAAGCCTTTATTTGGTCTCACACAAAGTGACACACGGGAGACATTTGACTTCTGCATTTGACCCATCCTTTTCAGGAGCAGTGAGCAGCCATCATTCAGCGCCCGGAGGGAAGTACCGTGAAGGGTCTTGCCCAAGGACCCACACTGGTTAGCTCATTGCCGGGGGGGGGAACCCACATCCCCCCGGGGAAAGTCAGTGACTTACCAGTTGAGCTAACCAGCCGGCGCCTTTTTTTTGTTTTTCACGAGTGAGGGGAGGATGGAGCGTGAGATTGACAGGCGGATCAGTGCAGCGTCGGCAGTGATGCGGTCGCTGTACCGGACCGTTGTGGTGAAGAGGGAGCTGAGCCACAAGGCGAAGCTCTCAATTTACCGGTCAATCTACGTTCCTACCCTCACCGATGGTCATGAGCTCTGGGTAATGACCGAAGGACAAGATCGTGGATACAAGCGAAATGAGTTTCCTCCGCAGAGTGGCTGGGCGCACCCTTAGAGATAGGGTGAGGAGCTCAGTCACACAGGAGGAGCTCGGAGTAGAGCCGCTGCTTCTCCACGTTGAGAGGAGCAGCTGAGGTGGCTCGGGCATCTGTTCCGGATGCCTCCTGGACGCCTGGACACGCTGGAGGGACTACGTCTCCCGGTTGGCCTGGGAACGCCCCCGGAGGAGCTGGAGGAAGTGTCTGGGGTGAAGGAGGTCTGGGCGTCCCTGCTTAGACTGTTGTCCCCGCAACCCGGCCCCGGATAAGCGGAAGAAAATGGATGGAAAACATGTATATGCGTGTGTTTAGAGGGACGCACATGCGCGGAGTGTTCAGAACACAAACGCAGCCAGTTCTGTCACGGCCTATCCAAAATTCTTTTTCCTGATGCCTCTACTAGTGCGTACTTGCATTGTGTAGCTCTGGAGCTGTTTTATTGTACCTATTTGATTTTTCCTCCACACCCACTGTGCTGCTAACCTGGGAAATCCCAGGCTGCTTTTGTTCGTTCTGATCTAAAAGACAGCCTGGCAACTAGGCTAAGCGAGCTCTCCTGATTCTGGGAGCCAATCAGAGAGCGGGGAGGGGTGGAAAGACGGTGACTGACAACTGACATAATTAATAATAATAATAATTCATTGGATTTATATAGCGCCTTTCATGCCACTCAAAGCGCTTTTACAGTTAATTGTTCATTCACTCCACACTTGGTGGTGGTAAGCTGCTTTCTGTAGCCACAGCTGCCCTGGGGCAGACTGACGGAAGCGAGGCTGCCAATCAGCGCCATCGGCCCCTCCAACCACCTCCAACACTCATGCACACGCCACTTTCATACTCATCATATCATATGATTGGATATGGGCTATGTATACGCCAAATGATAGACATTCGCAACGCCCAATAAACCGCCGTTGGCGATCGTAAACCACACCTCCGGTACGAGATATTCAGTAAGTGCTCCCAGACCATATCGCACTTGTGATATGGTCTGGTGTAAATCAGGCAGATTGCAGACATTACCCACACTAGCAGTGCTAAACGCTACAGCTTGTTTGAGATGTCTTCACTATACGTGTACCATCCCACTCCAGCCTCCAGCAGCCAAGTACAGCCCGACCTGGACACGCCCTCTCGTTAATGCTAGCACAATGATTGGGGGTAAAATCGGGCCAGTAGATCAGTAAATGCTGAGGACTGAACGAGCTGTGAAATTGTTGTAAAGAATAAGAACTCAGTCAGACTTTCATATCAGTATATTCTTTGTATATTTCTTTCCTGTAGGGTTTTGAGGAGGCGTTCCGTAAACAGGGCCGGCATAAGCAGAGGGTGTGGTTCAAGGTCTGCTCTAGAGGCATCAGGATCATGGATGAGAGATCTGGGGTGAGAACAACTACTATCATGCATTATACAGTCTAAGAAATATTGTCTAAAAGAAAACTTCAGTCTGCATATTCAGTTGTAAGAAATAGGCTCAATGTATGACACAGCACAACAATGATTTAAAAGAACTTTTTTTAACACAAAATAACAGTACTCTCTTGCTGTTCCCATGTACTTGTATTCTTCTTGCTCTGTTTGTGTGTTTTTTTTTTTATTACACTCATTCAAATTACATTTCTCTCTGATTTTTGATACTTTTGAATGTCTCGATAGTCAGATACCATGCTTTCCCTGGACGCAATTATGCAAAATTGGTTTTACAGAATTTTTTAACCATGTTATAGTTGTTTCCCCTAACCATTTACTTATGCACTTGTATTTGGTGTGATTTCTGCATGTTTGAGCAATCTTTAATCACTTGTTTTCAAGACACAGCGTTTCGTAGTCATTTTGGTACGAATGAAAAAATACAATACTCACTAGCGCGATGTGCAGCTATCCATATGCCGACAGCAAAACGTTTTGATGACGTTTACGTGATGCCAACTCCCACTGAACACCATTCCTAATGCGGAAGTCAGCGGGCTTGTTTCTTTTGTTAAGTCGTTTTAGATGAATATTGTGATTTAAAATGTTCAAACCCGATGATCCACAGGTGTCAGAGTTTAGAACTAGAATTATAGAGCACACACAAACACAATAGTTCTGTTGTAAACATGTGGTCACATGCAGCTTCAAAAACAGTGACACAATAGCATAGTAGAGCTCCGCAATGAGTGTCACACCACAACTAAACCTGTCCCACACAGTCCCAGCTGGAGTGGGAAAGTCTGAGGGGGTGGTACTGCTATGATGATGTTTGGTGATGTGTGGAGGACACTAGCTATTTTATTCAGTAAATAATGAAAATGAAAGCAAGACCTGCACTTCCACTGAGATGTTGCTTGATTTAAAGTGCGACTAACCCTAACCTAAACCCCGCCCCCCTGGAGGACTAAAGGGGGGAATGAGGGGGGAAGAAGGGCGGGGTCTAGAGGTATAAGGAACAGTGTGATTGGTCTAACACAGGTAGCCACACTTCAAACTCCGCCCCTCCAGCCAGGTGTTTGTATCAGAAACACACACAGAAGAACACACTCTGTAGACAGTGGCCGTTTCCCAATTCAGCGACGGCACACTTGTGAGCGTCCTTGGAACGGGATATGCATCATATCCGGCGCGACAAGCGCCGTTCCATTCTTTTTTTTCCCCCCTGCACCGTCGAGACGAGCCCTGAACGGCGCCGTCGTTTCCATGGAAATCGGGGCGTGGACCAAGCGTGCAAACATGCACGCTTCGCACACTTAAAAGCCCCAGCATGCACAGCGTGGGAGGATGTATGACTACAAAGACCGACTCGCCAGTGACATCCACAAGTGAGAGTTGCGACGTCACTATAAAATATACGTAGTGGTTCACCTCACCTACAACTATGCTACATGAAACTCTTCATAAACTACGCTAAACATGTGTGACGGTGGCCGTAACTGCATAGTTCACGGCACCTGTATTACCGTTCACATGCTTTTGCCTTCCACTTCTATATTTCCTTTGCTGTTGTAATGCTGGATATTCTACAGTGTCGCCATGTCCAACGTTTACTCTAAGCTGCGCACTGCTCGCACATTCTCAGCGCACAAGAAAACTTGTGCAGCGCACTGTAAATCAGGGATGAAAGAGCTTTTTATTCAGCCGCGGGGTCATTTTTTTATATCTGCAAAGTGCGAGCCGCGCGGGGGGTGCATTTCGGATGTGGAGTTAGTGTGTTTGCTCAGACACATTAAAAATTAGGGGGAAGATTGGCCATGTCCCAATTCCAAGTATTACTAGTCGCAATAGTATAATATTTTTGTCTTTAGGGAACAAGGAGCAGACCACCCGGCTCATTGAGCTGAGGCGGGACCTGTTCAATTTCGCAGACGGCCATGTGAGAAACGTAGTGCACTAAGGACAGGGCGAGTATGCGCCGTCTCGACGACAAACCGAGTGCACACTCACAAGCGTGCCGTCGCTGAATTGGGAAACGGCCAATGCCATTCAAGCACCATATACACAGTTTATCTGCAAAAAAAAAAAAAAAAAAAGTTGATTTAGTGTTTAGTTCCATTTTAATAAGAATGTTAAGGCACTGACAGACACATTTTGTTTAGCGTTTTTGCTACTTTCACTTCGTGTATTTCTGGTGTAAACTAAAGCCCTGACTGGGACATGATGGTGATGGATGTCTGCTCCATATTTAGCCCAGGAGCTCCTGGGGGACCGCTGATGTTTGGACCAGATCCCCAACATGTGAACTGTGGCCCTCAGACTGAGGCCACTGAGAAAGTTTAGTGAAGGATAAACAAATAAATATAATCTCTGCGGAAAAACTCACTTGTCCAATCAAAACTCCCAAAACTGATGTCCTTGAGCAAGCCAACCCAAACATGCACAGAAACCTTCTCCTACTCCTATATGACCAATTGTCCCACGGGGACAACTAGCCTGCGTCTTAACTAGGAATGCACTGATCCACCTTTCTCAGTTCTGATATCAATTTGATTTGAAATTCTTATTCACCAGTGAGGGAAGGATGGCATGTGAGATTGACAGGCAGATTGGTGCAATGTCTGCAGTGTTATTTATTTTATTTTATTGGAATGCTCTTTGAGATATGCTATCTCATTTTCAAGGGGGTCCAAAAACACAAAACATCAGTAATACACAACACAATACAGTACAATACAATAAAATAAACAAAATACAGTACTTACATGCTTTCATTACAAAGAATTCACACACACACACACACATTCATACATACAGACAGATATATTTTTAAAAAGGAGAAAAAGGGACCAGAGAAATTTATGAGCTGGGCCCTCGGACACATTAAAGGGATTTAAATTCATAGTGCCACTAATTAAAGAGAAATGTTCATTAAATTCTTGAAAAATCTTTAAAGGATCAGAAATAGTTTGATTATTTATAACTATGTTTGTCATGTACTTTGTCAGCTTACTTTTGGATTTATTGAGAACTTGATCAAATTGAGCACAGAATCTTTTTTGTGTTATTCAGATTGTGAGAAAATCCCTCCTTGTAATAGTTACATTTGACGTTCCTTGTCTGTGTCATACAGTAATTCCTGAGAGGGATGATTTCAGGAGTGATATTTAGCCCAACATGATCCCTTTTCTTATAGAGACTGAGCAAAGTAGAGTCGATCCACAACAGATGTCTCATACGAAACGTTTTTAGAGGTGCATGTTTATCAATAATATTGAGTACTTCAGAACAGAAATAATTCCATGAAGCCTCTATATAAGGTATAAGTGCAAATCTATCTATGTATCTTTGGGAAACTCTAGGTAATTTAAATTTCCAAACACAGAAAATAATAGAATGATCGCTAAAGCAATCTGACATAACTCCTAATAAAGATATTCGTCCTGGGTGGGTAAGTGTGGATACATACACCTCCTCCTCTTGAACTCGATCTGCTCGATATAACACAAAGCCATCAATTTTTACTTCCTCATCTGAAATATTGTTATGTAGTCAGGTTTCTGAGATTGTAATCACATTATGCTTATACTGAAAACCCCATGTTCTAAGTAGATCTATTTTGAAGATAATACTTCTTATATTACTACAGCTAAATAACTAACAAACAGACAAAAGAAAAATAAATATGCCTAATAATAATAGTAATAATAATAATAATAATAATAATAATAATAATAATAATAATAATAATAATAATAGATAACAGGAGAAGTTCAATTTGTCAACTGGACAAAGTTTGTTTGGTTGAAAACGTTTCGCCGCTCATCCGAGAGGCTTCGTCAGCTCTAATAAGAATACTGGTAAGACACTTGCTTATATCTTGCTGTAGGGAGGAGCTACCTAGCTAACTACTTTCCGGAACTATATAATAATAATAATAATATAGCCACAAGCGGCAATGATTGCACCATATTCCTTCCCTTTTTTCTAGGCCAGTTGGGCTGTGGTGCGCTGTCGCACACAAACTGTTCTCTTTTTGGGCAGCGTTATTTTGTCCATTATAATTTTATGTGTGTCTCCTTAATTTTTCATGTGTCTGAGCAAACACATTAAATCCCTGAGCGTTCCTTGGACCCCTATGAGCAACATCCAACATGCACACTGTGGTTACACCAGTATCACACCTGAGCTCATCGCAAGTTACATACCTCATTAATCAAATTACTACAGTTATTTCCGTTATATTACATTTAATATAACTGATTTTTTTGAGATGTGCACTACAACTACGGTCATACTGAAGGAAGTGAGCGAAATGCGGTTGAAATGTATCTATTTGTAGTTGGCTTGTCCCTAACGCGTGTCACATTCACATGTGCAAACTGAATTTATCAGATTGGATTCTGTGTGTCAAACCAGTGCTGAGTTCAGGTTAGATTTTATTTTATGCCCTGAAAAGAATTTGATGTGCACAGTGAACATCTGGGCAGTGCGCGATTGCACATGCACGCACCTTAGAAGGAACACTGGTCTCAACAAGTGTGGGGGTAACACGCCTTTTAGAAAATGTGCCCACGTTTGAGGTTGTGGTTGGCAGAATTAGATGTCTACATAGGACTACATTATGACATTTGTCACCCAATATATTTTTTGTTCCTATTCCCATGATGCATCTGTGTACCAAATTTCATTTGGCTACGACAAAGTTTTTTTTTTTTTATCAGAATGTCACATTGGCAATGGCAGATTTTTAGGTGATGCATGTGAGTGTCATTGACTTTTTTCATTCACATTCACCACAAATATGTGCACCAAATCTTGTATGACTACGACTCTAACCACTCTGCCACCATGTCCTTAGAGATAGGGTTAGGACCTCAATCACATGAAAGAAGCTCGGAGTAAAAGTGAGGGGAGGGCATCTGTTCAGGATGCCTCATGGACACTTCCTGGGCAGGTGTTGCAGGGATGTCCCAAAAACACAGGACATGCTGGAGGGGCTGTGTCTCTGGACTGGGAACATCTCTGATCTACCTGAAAGTGCTACAGGAAGTGTGTATGAAAAGGGAAGTCTGGACCCCCTGTTCAGTCTGCTGCCTCCCTGACCTGGCTCCAGATAAAGCGGAACAAAATGAATGCTATATTGATCTAAACCAGTGGTGTCAAACATGCGGCCTGGGGGCCAGATCCGGCCCTCCAAGACCTTTAATCTGGCCCTTGGCTGATTTTCTATTAAAATATTTTAATTATATTTTAATTTTCTATTAAAATATTTGTAATTTTCTGCGCAGTTTAGCATAGCAGCGTCTCCAGTGCCTCTGTGCGTGGCCCCTCCCACCAGTGCCTCTGTGCGTGGCCCCTCCCACCAGTGCCTCTGTGCGTGGCCCCTCCCACCAGTGCCTCTGTGCGTGGCCCCTCCCACCAGAGCAGCACAAATGAAGACTACACTGCAAAAAAGCTTGGCCAAAATTTAAGATATAAACCCTTAAATCTATCAGTAAATGACTTAAAAGTAGTGAAATTATCTGTCCATGCAGCAAGATCATTTTACTTGACAAGTTATCTTAAAATAAACTCCCTCTAGACGAGAATGAAGCCGTCTCTGGTCTAGTAAATAAATAAGTCTGCAAACAAGATGAATAACCTGATATAAGTTTTAAAATCTTGGCCAGATCAGAGAAATGTGTAGTGTAAACCATGACTAAATTCTGTGAAATGCAAACAAGTTACTGTTAAAACATTGTGTTGAAATTGCATTTTTCTCAAAGTTTCAGGTTGTTCATAATATAATATTTTGTAAAAGAAAGAGTTCATCAAATAAAAAAGACTTCTGTAATAGATTTGTGTTTCTCTGCACAAATATTTGGACTTATTGCTATTTTTGGGGGTATATTTGCTATGAGTTTTCTGATCCGGCCCCTTTGGGATCAAAATAGGTTGGATACGGCCCCCGGACCATAATGAGTTTGACATCACTGATCTAAACTGTGTAGATGAAAACAGGAATTTTGAGAGAAATGGCGTTTTGAAAGCAGGAGAATAAAGATACATGAATCACTAGTGGAGAAACATAGAGGAGTTAAAACAAAGATGTTCATTTTGTCTTATGTGCTTTAACTTTTTTAACGACAATACAGATAATAACATGTACAGTGGTACCTCACCTTACGAAATTAATTCGTTCCAGAAGTTGTTTCGTAACGTGAATTTTTCGTAAGTTGAGTAGCTATTTCAATGGAAAAGGCCTGATCCGTTCCAAGGTTTTTTTTTAATAGTGTAACTTTTTTTTTATAGTGTAACTTTGTGTTCTGCGTCCTGATTGGCTAAGAGACTAGACCTGGACTAAAAGTGGAATAAACCAGGTCTAGACCAGAACTAAACCAGGTCTAGACCTGGACTAAACCAGGTCTAGACCAGGTCTAAACCTGGACTGGACCTGGACTAAACCAGAACTGGACCAGGTCTAGACCTGGACTAAACCGGGACTAGACCAGGATTAAATCACCCCGTGTGGCTCTTTGCTGGTTTTGTGCGGCTTTTGCGTTCGTTTGTGCGTGTTCGGTTTGTGGCTCGGGCTGCGTGTTCGCCGCGGTTCTATCTCGTGCTCGCGGTGCTCATGTCTCCGCGCTCCTTGCGTGTTTGGCGCTAGAGCTAAGAGGCCGAGAAAGGTGCTCTTTGAGCGGGCACGACCGCGGGGTTTTCCCCTGGGCTGGCTCTGGTTCTATCCGACTTCCAGAGACGGGGGTCTGACACTGTGAGCTAAGAGGCCGAGAAAGGTGCTCTTTGAGCGGGGATAACAGCGGGGCGTGCATCTGAACGCGCATTATTCAAATTTTTTGAGATTTCGCGTTTCGTAACTTGAATTTTCTTTTGTATCTAGAGACCAAAATTTAACGTGACGGCGTTTCGTAACTTGGATTTTTCGTATGTAGGGTCTTTCGTAAGATGAGGTACCACCGTATTTACCTTGTTGACATGTTTCGGCTGCTAGCTGCAAGCCATCCTCAGATCCAGTGACCCATGCCTCAGGTCATGGCATAGATAGATAGCATAGGTTCAGTCACATACAATCTGTCAAAACTCCTGGTAGAAACACATTGGTACACACCGGACTTTAAATACAATTCAGGGCTGTGTCACATGCAGAAGTACTCTGATCTGAGCTCGTTGGGGACTTTGAGGTTTGGTGTAGGGCTGACCACCTTCAACTGAACACTGCAAAAACCAAAGAGATGGTGGTGAACTTTAGGAGGAGCAGGCCACAGCTTCACCCTGTGACCACTGACACTGTGGAGATTGTAGAGAGTTAGAAGTATTTGGACCAACATCTTGACCACAGACTGGACTGGTCTGAGAATACAGAGCTATTCTACAGAAAGGGACAGGGCAGGCTGTACTTCCTCAAAAGGCTGAAGTTTAACATTTGCCAGACGCTCCTACTGATGTTCTCACAGTTATCTCCAGTGTCCTTTTCCACGCTGTGGTCTGCTGGGGAGGAAGCCTGAAGAAGAAGGACACAATGTGGTTGGATAAGCTGGTGAGGAAAGCAGGATATGTAGAGGGTACGGAACTCAACTCACATCTGTGGCTGAGAAGAAGGCCCTAAACAAGCTCTTGTCCATCCTGGAGAAGCCCCAGCGCCCCCTGCACGGCACCATCACCAGACAGGAGAGCACCTATGGGGACAGGCTGTTTATCTATCTATCTTATAAAATGATAAAAGAAGAAATTCAATTTGTCAACTGGACAAAGTTTGTTTGGTCGAAAACGTTTCGCCGCTCATCCGAGAGGCTTCGTCAGTTCTGGTTGGTGTGCTGGTGAGACACTGCTTATATCTCGCTGCAGGGAGGAGCTAACTATACTGCAGTTTTTCCGAAACTATCTCGCCTATTTGTTTCTGTCTTTTGTTTCTCTGGCGTCTAGTTTAGCATACCTATTCATCCCTACACGACTGTTTTTTCACACCTCTGGCCCTGACCTGGCTAGCCCTATTGTTTCTTTTGTTTGTTTTGATTTAGGTTTAGGGCCAGAGAAACAAATAGGCGAGATAGTTTCGGAAAAACTGCAGTATAGTTAGCTCCTCCCTGCAGCGAGATATAAGCAGTGTCTTACCAGCACTAGAACCAGAACTGACGAAGCCTCTTGGATGAGCTGCGAAACGTTTTCGACCAAACAAACTTTGTCCAGTTGACAAATTGAATTTCTTCTTTTATCATGGATTCTACCTGGACGACTGAGGGACTCTTCACGCATCTTATAAAATGTGCTACAAATAAAGTGCATTGGATTCTCATCAGTCTTCCAATGGCAGCCTGGCATGTAGTTGCCATTCTCGTGAATTTTTGCAATATATGGAAAATCAGGTTTGAATTAGGACTAGAGATCAACCAATATTTATTTATTTGTTTATTTATGTTCAATACCAATACAGTTGTTTAGAATCCAGAGTAATCGACGGGCAATTAAACCTGATGATAATTTTGGGATGATATAGGGCTGAGTTTGATTATTTTATTTAGTCATTTAAATTTACTACAAACTCACTCACAGCCCTAAAAAAAAAACAAAAAAACAAAAACTTTAACCCTTTTTTAAAATAACAAACCTTTAAGAGAACTGTGAATGGCATTTTCATGATCTCTTCATATATATGTGTTCAAATAAAGCTTTGAATGTATTTTTTAATCAGCAGATTGACCAAAACTAAATTTCAGCCTCTGCTGGAGATTTAAGGCCAATAGCTGAATATGCTAAAAAGTCCAAATATCGGCCCAATATATCGGCTGTCTATCTTTCTCTATTTGGGACCATGTATGTAAGTCTGTCACAATAATCACAATTTCGTCTTATCTTTCAATATTAAAGCTGGAACAGTATATTTTCAATAATGGGGAGATTTTAGCCATTTTTATGTAACGTTGGATCTGAGCTGTGGAACACATCACTGTTATGGTTAATTATTGGTTCATTCTGCCATTTATTTGTTGCAGCTCAGGCCTTTTACACTGTTTATTTAAAATGTTTTCACTGGGATTATTCTGCTTTGTGACAGTCGCATAAAGTATTTTCAATATTACCTTTTATTGTCACAATAAATGTGTTCTTGTGACAGTGTATGCATCTCTTGCTGCTTTGTTAAGGTGTGAACAGTGTGGGCAGTAAATGATGAGAGACAGTGAGAAAATAAATCCACCTCTTCGATCATGTAAAGGGTCCCACACACTCCTTGGACCCTTTAAACGCCACACATACACATCTGCTTTTATACTCACATAGAACAGAAGAGACCAGAGTGATACCAAAAGAACTGTTCCCTTTGTGTTTCAGGGTGAGATGTACGTCCATGATAAGCCCGACATCAGTGCAGTGACCAGGGACCAGTCAGATCCCAGAGCCCTGGCCTATGTCCACAGACACGTGGACAATTACTACCTGTTCTACCTGCGCATGGCCACTCTGGTACACACACACACACACACACACACACACACACACACACACACACACACACACACACACACACACACAAACAAACATCACCTGTTCTCCCTGCGCATGGCCACTCTGGTACACACACGCACGCACACACACACGCACGCACGCACACACGCATGCACACGCACACACACACACACACACACTCACACACACACACACACAGGCGCGCGCACACACACACACACACACTCTCACACACACACACACAGGCGCGCGCACACACACACACAAACACATCACCTGTTCTACCTGCACATGGTCACTCTGGTACACACACACACACACACACACACACACACACACACGCGCACGCACACACGCACGCGCAGACGCGCACACGCACGCACACACACGCACACACAAGCGCGCACACACGCGCACGCACACACACGCACGCGCACACACACGCACACACAAGCGCACACGCACGTGTACGCACACGCACACACACACACACACACACACACAAACACACACACACACACACACATCACCTGTTTTACCTGCACATGATAAAAGGAGAAGTTCAATTTGTCAACTGGACAAAGTATGTTTGGTTGAAAACGTTTCGCCGCTCATCCGAGAGGCTTCGTCAGCTCTAAAGATGGATCATGGATTCTACCTGGACGACTGAGGGACTTTTCACTTACCTGCACATGGTCACTCTGGTACACACAAGCCGTGTCTCAATTCGCAGTGTGCACAGTTCGGAGTGTGATTTTAATGGCGCATACGTCACTTCCGGTGCGACAACTGCTGTCCCATTTCGTTTTTGTCCCATGCGGCAGTAGCTCAGTCAGTAGAGCGTTTGTCCACTGATCCAGAGGTTGGCGGTTCAAATCTCGCTCTTGACATAAGAAACATCAGTGGTTGAGCGGTCAGATCCACTGACCCACAGGTTGGTTGGTATGATTCCAGCTCCCACAGATGAATGCTGCCGTTGTGTCCTTGGGCAAGACACCTCGCCCCCAGTGTCTGCGTGCACTGGTGTGT
The DNA here is from genome assembly GCA_036785185.1 of Paratrypauchen microcephalus. NCBI lineage: Eukaryota > Metazoa > Chordata > Actinopteri > Gobiiformes > Gobiidae > Paratrypauchen > Paratrypauchen microcephalus. The sequence goes on along the minus strand of JAVJIX010000241.1, from coordinate 930,582 downwards.
GAATATGTGTGTGAATGGGTGACTGGTTCTTTGTTGTAAAGTGCTTTGGGTGCCTTGAAGGTGGAAAAGCGCTATATAAAAATGTGACCATTTACCATTATCCCAGCATGCACTGCACGCTACTTCTTCTATGGGAGAAAACAGAGTCGGCGGCTGCATCTGGTAGTTGCGGGACCTGTCCCATTTCGCCGACGCCCATGTGGGGCACTCAGGACTGTGCAAGTACGCTTAAAACCACACTCCGAACTGTGCACACTGCGAATTGAGACACGGCTACAGTCACAGGCCTCTTCAATGCAGTAGTTTAACAATAGGTGCAGCACACACTCAGTTTTGGCCTGTCATAAGATACAGGTGAACCCAGCTGACACTAAAACTCTATGTAGGCTACACATGTAAACGCGACAGCAGCTCAGTTGGTTCACTGATGTTGTCCAAAAACATAACTGGTAGAATGGTCAGACCCAATGACCCTCTTAATGTAAATGTGATTGCAGCTCCCAAAGATGAATGCTGTTGTTGTGTAAGATTAATCTTAATCTTAATCTTAATCTTGGACAAGACACTTAACTCCTGGTGACTGTGTACACTGGTGTGTGAATGAGTATATGTGAGTGGTTCCTTGATGTAAAATGCTTTGAGCCTTGAAGGTGGAAAAGCATTGTATAAAAATGTGTCCATTTACCCATGTGAAAGTTTTTAGTGCACAGTGGACCTGAGCAGCCTCTGATGTGATGTTTCAGGCTGATCCCGTCCTGACTGACATCAGAGAGGTGTGTAGAGCTGTGGAGCAGGAGCCAGCCCAGGAATCCCTGAGTGAGACCCCCCAAGTCAGTCAAACAAGTATCATTCAACCCACTCAGTCACAGTACACCCTAACTGTACAGAGGTGAACAAAGCACGTGTCAGACAATCATGTAGTTAAAGGAAAAGTAACGTTATTTTACAATCTGAGCCTTCTTTCGGTAATAAAACAAGTCGTTTGACTCACCCATAGCACGTTGGTGTCATTTGGAGCTGTTTGGTAAAAGTTATGTTGTAGCGTATCCGTTAGCGTGAGTACTCGGGGCATTACTTTGCGGTCTCCAAATAACACAAACTTTAGCACTTTTCAAATCATAGAAGCCCGATGTCTTAATCTACGATTTCGTTTGAAGCAAAAGTGGCCTGTAATCCGAGATTTAGCCATAGTTTCGAGTAGATGAGGACGCCAGTGCGCATGTGCGGACTGTGGTCTCAGCTCCCGGGACCCAAACATGAAAAGCAAAGCTGAAAACTATGGATAAATCTCGGATTACAGGCCACTTTTGCTTCAAACGAAATCGTAGATTAAGACATCGGGCTTCTATGATTTGAAAAGTGCTAAAGTTTGTGTTATTTGGAGACCGCAAAGTAATGCCCCGAGTACTCACGCTAACGGATACGCTACAACATAACTTTTACCAAACAGCTCCAAATGACACCAACGTGCTATGGGTGAGTCAAACGACTTGTTTTATTACCGAAAGAAGGCTCAGATTGTAAAATAACGTTACTTTTCCTTTAAGACAACATTACTCAGACAGGCACAGTTTAAATTAAAAATGTCATATGTAACGTCCAGTGAAGGGTGTGTGTCTCTCTGGAGATTTATTGTTTTGTTTCACAGTAAAGTCATCCTTAGCTTTCATTCAATTAGAGGCGTTTTGATTTTAAAAAATAAATAAATAAAAATAATAAATACAATGGGTCTCTCAAAGTATGTATACTTTGGGAGAGCCACTGTAACTTGGTCAGTCACCTGTTTGTCTCCATGGAGATAAGCATAAAAATGGACTAATCACCTAAACTCCACCCACAATCACATTTCCAATAGAGCTGCCAAACTGGGAAGTACCTGGAGGACTAAAGGGGAGAGTGAGGGGAAAAGAGGGGTGGGGTCTGGAGAATTAAAGGGGTGGAGTAGCGGCGGGATCTAAAGGACTAAAGGGGAGAGTGAAGGGCGGAATCTGGAGGACTAAAGGGGAGAGTGAAGGGCGGAATCTGGTGGACTAAAGGGGAGAGTGAAGGGAGGGGTCTGGAGGACTAAAGGGGAGAGTGAAGGGAGGGGTCTGGAGGACTAAAGGGGAGAGTGAAGGGCGGAATCTGGAGGACTAAAGGGGAGAGTGAAGGGCGGAATCTGGAGGACTAAAGGGGAGAGTGAAGGGAGGGGTCTGGAGGACTAAAGGGAAGAGTGAGGGGTGGAGTAGCAGCGGGATCTAAAGGACTAAAGGGGAGAGTGAAGGGCGGAATCTGGAGGACTAAAAGGGAGAGTGAAGGGCGGAATCTGGAGGACTAAAGGGGAGAGTGAAGGGCGGAATCTGGAGGACTAAAGGGGAGAGTGAAGGGAGGGGTCTGGAAGACTAAAGGAGAGAGTGAAGGGCAGGGTCTGGAGGAATAAAGGGGAGAGTGAGGGGTGGAGTAGCAGCGGGATCTAAAGGACTAAAGGGGAGAGTGAAGGGCGGAATCTGGAGGACTAAAAGGGAGAGTGAAGGGTGGAATCTGGAGGACTAAAGGGGAGAGTGAAGGGCGGAATCTGGAGGACTAAAGGGGAGAGTGAAGGGAGGGGTCTGGAAGACTAAAGGAGAGAGTGAAGGGCGGGGTCTGGAGGAATAAAGGGGAGAGTGAGGGGTGGAGTAGCAGCGGGATCTAAAGGACTAAAGGGGAGAGTGAAGGGCGGAATCTGGAGGACTAAAGGGGAGAGTGAGGGGGAGGAGGGGCGGGCTCTGGAGGACCTAAGGGGAGAGTGAAGGGTGGGGTCTGGAGGACTAAACGGGAGAGTGAAGGGCGGGGTCTGGAGGAATAAAGGGGAGAGTGAAGGGCGGGATCTAAATGACTAAAGGGGAGAGTGAAGGGAGGGGTCTGGAGGACTAAACGGGAGAGTGAGGGTTGGAGTAATGGCGGGATATAAAGGACTAAAGGGGAGAGTGAAGGGAGGGGTCTGGAGGATTAAAAGGGAGAGTGAGGGGGAGAAGGGCAGGTCTGAAGGTATAAAGAACCACATAATTGGGCTAGACGTCAAACTGCACCTCAGAACCACCTGTCTGTAATCTGGGCAATCCTGAGTGATGTCACATAGTACTTGCAGTGGCCTCTGAAGGCAGCCCACTCCTAGTAGACAGTAAAGTTACCACAAAATGACTACAAACAGTAGTATGGCTATTAAAACACCATATACACACTTTAGTAGTAAAAAACTGTGATTTAGTGTTTAGTGTTTATCTACTTTAATGCCATGCTGTGGAATATTCCTGGCAAAGCAAGGACATCTCCATGGTGACAAGCAAGAGATGATGATCCGCCAGAAAAGTTGCATAGTACACAAGAGTGAACCAGATATTTCTGGACCTAGCTGTACATGTGTGTGTGGTTGTCTTTCAGGCGTTGCTGGTCGTAGAAGAAGCCTCCTCACTTTCACCTGAGGTAAGGAGCCCACCACAGATCTTCTCATTGACCCTGCAAATACATTCACGAAATGTTTGTGTCTTGGTAAGAAGCCTGCTCTGGAGAATGTCTTCAGCCCTCGTCCTGACTCAAATACTCCAATACAGGTACAGTAAATTGTTCTGAGGAAGTGATGGAGGAAAGTGACATGTTTGGAATAGATGATGGAACCTACACATCTTTTGTTTAAATCCTAATAATGACTCATCGTTTCTTTGTAGACCTCGGCCTCCTCTGAGCTGATGGAGATCTTCTGTGTTCCTCTGAAGGACCCCATGGAACCAGAGGTGTGTCCTACTGATGTGCCCGCTTCTCCAGGTCAGACATCTTTGGTGCATTTTTAAATCTGAGTTGAAATGACTCTGAGCTGGGGATTAATTGCTCAGTGGCTTATGCATTTACACCAACTCTGTCATGTCAGCCTGCGTGTGTGTGGTAAAGCCAATTCACAGTATGTGCTTCATGGATGGGTCTAACCTATTTTAGAAACACATTCAGGGGATGGCAGTTGAATAAAACTGCATATTTGACGACATATTTAATAGATAACACATAGTTGTGTGCATGTAGCCTACCTGAGAAATACATAGACAGTCGTATGTTAGCTCTCTCCTCCTCCAGTGCTCTCCCTCTGCTCATCCTCCACTCCTCTACTCTAAGTTTGTGTTTACGTCCATCTCCATTTTTGGTCTACCAGAAACTAGAGAATGAAAGGTTCTGTCATGATACAGTAAAGTCCCATTGAAAATGCATTGTTTTCCCATGTTTATCTTCTTTGTGGCTGTAAACAGCTGGTACAGAATCATTCATACCTCTGTGGGCTCAGTCAAAAATCCACTTGTGTATTTTTGCCACAGACAGTGGTGTAACCATTCCATTTCATTTGAACATATTCTGAATGTTACGGCAGACGCACGGGTCTCTGACCAGAAACGTGATGGAGTTGGTGTAAATGAGTGACTAGCACACTGACTTTCTCTGTGACGTTTGCATGTTCTCCCTGTGTCTGGGAGTTACAATAATAGTATGGTGAAGCTGCACATTTGTACATTGGATCAGATTGAATCATACTCACAGAATCTAACAAATATGAAAACTTTGTTCCTGTTTGTCACAAATGTAATGACTAAAAAGTGCCAGATGAATGTGTGTTCCAGGCTCACTGCAGAAGTGAGATCAGTTATTGCTGTGATCTGCATTCTCTGAAAACAGGAAGAAGTTTATATGTGCAAAGTGTATGTGCATGTGTGCGAAGTGTATATGTGTGCAAAGTGTATATGTGTGCAAAGTGTATGTGTGCAAAGTGTATATACAGTGGAGGAAATAAATATTTGATCCTTCACAATATAGAAAATAAATAAACTGATTTGCATTTCATTGTGTGAAGTAAGTATTTCATCCTCTACCAACCATAAAAGCAATGCTTCTCAAATAGTGGGGTGGGTCCCCCTGGGGGGCGCGGTATGATGCACCAAAGTACAATGGGTGAGTAAATGACGTTTTATCACCAAAATAAGGTCCAGATTGTAAAAACGATAGTTGTCCTTTAAAATTATAGACTGTTCATTTTTTTGTCAGTGGGCAAACCTACAAAATCAGCAAGGGATCAAATACTTATTTCCTCCACTGTTTATGCAAACTCTATGTGTCTGAATTGGGTTTCTCTGTGCCCCATATGATAAATGGTCACATTTTTATAAAGCACTTTTCCACCTTCAAAGTGCTCTTCACAACAAGGAACCACTCACCCATTCACACACACACATTCATACACCAGTGTATGCAGACACTAGGGGTAAGGTGGGTTAAGTGTCTTGGCCAAGGACACAACAGCAGCATTCATCTGTGGGAGCTAGAATCACACTGGCAACCTGTGGCTCAGTGGATCTGACCGCTCAACCAATGATGTTATGGATTCAAACTGCCAGCCTCCAGATCAGTGGGCAAACTCTCAACCAACTGATCTGCTGTTGCCCCCCGTGTGTGGTTTCCAATACAAACAAATGAAACTAGTCCATCAGTGACAGTGTGCCTACTTCAGTCCAGTGCAGAATGTAACCAGGGTCCAAAGGAGAAAGACATGTGTAATGTAATGTGTCCATGTTCTCTGTCCAGGTGTGGAGCCTCCTAAACCTGCTCTGTCCAATATGCAGATCCTGTCCATGTTCTCCCCACAGCCAGGGGGCACTCCATACTCCTCCTCTCCCTGGGCACAGCAGGGGATTGTGGGTCCTCAGTGGGTGGGGCCTGTGGGTGGGGCTGCAGTGGCACCTTGGCCCACTCCGCCCAATCACATGACTGCAAGGCCTCCTGCTGTGCTCCCTTCTGGATCTGTCATGAACAACACCCCAGCTCCAGACAATGCCCCACAACCTGTGAACGCAAACCACCCACCCCTGCTGCTGTGAGGCACACACCCCTTCTGTGTGTGCGTGTGCAGAAGTGCTGTTGAATTGTGCTGGAAGCCAAAATGAACTTATTTCTCAGTTACAAAGTTTGAAACACATGTTCAGTCCAAACAAACATGATACAGCTCCAGGTGAATCTGTTCCAAGCTCAGATGTGTCTAAATGTGCAGTCAGAATGAGAAGTGTGATTTGAGACTGAAGTGAAACTGCCCCTGCTCTTTTCTGCTCTTTATTACAGATGTAGCGCCCTGAGCTTAGAGCATCTCAAAGAGCAAATATGAAACCTCAAATGTTTCATTTTGAAAACACTGAACCATGAATCAGATCGTCTCTTTCACAGAGCTATGTAACTGTGTACAATGTATATTAATAATAAATAGTATGAAAATATTTGTGTGTTTGAGTGTCCGCAGCAGGTTCAGACCTGGACCACAGCCTTAGCATCTAGAGTGTTAAAGGGATATGCCACCCCCAGGTCAAATTTGGGCATCTCCCCACAGTCCAGAGACTAAAATAAGTGGTTGAAAGCGTTTTCCTGCTCACCCAGCCATTGTCCGAGTCTGTCAGCACTGACCGCCGCGGTATCTGCAGCTCCTCCGCCTTAGACTGGAGTCTAACGTAGCCAGAGAAAGATTTCGGCCAAAAGGAATTAATTTTCTAGTACAGTATGCCATTTACTTTGTGTGTAGTGCGCATTCATATCGAGTGCAAGATAAATGTCAAATCAACACGGAGAGCTTGCCTTGGTCATTTTGGGTGGGAACTATTTTCCAGTGCGTAAGAATACAGCCGTATCACACACCACGTTGTGCAACAGGGGAACTCCCTTCCCGGTGCGTAACTGGGATTCCCCTGGCAGCGTGCTGCGTGATACGGCTGTATTCTTACGCACTGGAAAATAGTTCCCACCCAAAATGACCAAGGCAAGTCCTCTCCGATGTTGATTTGCACATTAGTATTTAGATACCGCGGCGGTCAGTGGCGACAGACTCGGACAATGTTTCCACCACTTATTTTAGTCTCTGGAATATCCCTTTAAAGGTCCCATGACATGGTACTTCTTGATGCTTTTATATGGCTCCTTAATGGTTCCCTAATACTGTAAATGAATCCTTCTTCAAAATCAACACTCAGTGCATGAGAAACAGAGATAAGATGAGAAAGAGTCATTTTTCTCTCTCTGAACGCTCCATAATGGGCGTTGTTGCGTGAATGCAAATGAGGAGAAAAGAGCTGGCCTATAGTAGAGGGTGGGGGCGTGGCCAAACTCTCCGCTCTGGGCTCTGAGCTCTCAGCTGATCCATTTCCGTGTTTTTGCACGGGGGGAGAGATTTGAAGCGTTCCTTTGAAAAATAAACATATTTCCAGAAAGTAAAATTAAACCACTGCTGTTCAAAGGTCCAGAGGCTCAGATAAAGGACTTCCGAGCCTAGAAACACTCGGACGTGCCTCCAGGCAAATAAAAAACTGCATTTCGCATTGCCTAGCGCATTCGCAGTCCAAACTCTCTGGGCGTGATTTACAGAGACGCTGAGTACAGACAGACGGGGGTGGAACTGCATTTGCATTTCTTTTTTCGATCTGACGTCAATAAGGTGCCTTGTTCAAAATCGCCCGTTTGAGCTCAGATTTTTTGTAACGCAGAAAAGGATCGCAAATGCTCAGTTTAGACATTTCGCAACTTTTAACCATGGGGGGGGCTCACATTAACGTTCAAAAACCTCAGAAAGTGAAAATTTCATGCCATGGGACCTTTAAAGTTACAATTTGTGATTTAAAATGTTTAAATTCTAACACAATGATCCACAGGAGTCATAGATTATAACCACACACGCAAAAAGGTGCACTTTGTAACTTTTCTAGTACAGTATGCCATTTACTTATATAACTTATAAGATAATGTCAGTAGGTCAAGTTACAGGTCAGATTTGTGGAAAGGCAAGTCCGCTCAGATGTTTTTCAAAGTAGTATTTAGTTAAAAAAAAAAAAAAATCAGTTTTATGCAGTAAATGTTCTTTTGAGTAAAGAACATTTACTCAAAACAGTAACATCTCCATGGAGACAACAGATGCACTATAATCAAACTAGGTGGTGTTGTGAGAGAAATTGCATGTGGATTGGCCCATGTGTGAGCAGGTTATAAATACTTAGCACTTCCTCCTCCCGCCTATATACGCACACATACTCGCGTTCTGACACACACGCGCACACAGCCTGTCTGCTGCTCTCTCCAACATGGGACGCTGCTAACCACTCTGCCAATATGGTAAGAAATTCCATTTAAGACTGCTGTGTTTTGAATGAGTTAAAGAACAGCTGGTTTTGAGATCACTTCGTTTTACGGCACATGTGAAAATAATGAAGGTGATGAAAGAATAAACTGGAAAAAAGTTACTCCTAAACAGTACTTTTTACTTTTGTGTGTAGTAATAATAGCAGTAGTAGTATTTGGAACAATGTCTGATGAAGCCCTCATTTAAAAGTTATTTAAAAGTAACACATTCTGAGAGAAATTAGCACAAAATATCAAATCTAACACAAGTAAGAGCAACATCAAGTAGGAGTAGAAGCACACTGCTGCGAAAGTACTCCAAAAACTACACCCACTAAGAAGGTTGATGGTTGCAATTCCACACTTAAATTTCAGATTTGTCCTTTGACACTTGTACATCTCATTGTACTGTATACTGTACTGTATGAACGAATGCTGTGGTGGCTCCGGTTAAAGAGTGGATAGTTGTGAGGAGGCCTTGAGCTGGTGTTGTCTGATCCTGTCGGTTCAGCTGCTTCGCTTCAAATGTTTGCGTAAAGTGTTGTATGAATGTGGGAAACAATGTTAAATGTGACAATTTGATCATTTTAGAACTATTAAAGAAGACATATTGTGCTTGTGTCCACTCTGTAGTTAGAATTTGTGACACCTGTGGACCGTTATGTTGGAATTTGCACATTTTAAATTACAATATTCATCTAAAACAACATAAACAACAATAAAAGAAACAATACAAGAAAATTGCTGACTTCTGTGTTAAAAATCTGCTGTGTTCAATGGGAGCTGTTCCTCCTATGGATAGCTGCACATCACACAAGCAAGTAGCAGATTTTTTGTGCATCACCGATAAAGAAAATAAAATTGGAAGTAAATACAGAATGTGTGAATGGAGGTTGCGACAAAAACGGATAGGAAAAATGTGTGTAACATATGACCTTAGCATAGGGCCGTTAAATGACAATAACCTTTCCTTGTATAGTTCAAAATGGTGTCGTCACACTGAAAATACCCAACTCAGCGACTATCCCAGGAGAAAGTCACAGTTAAAGGCAAAGCACTGCCTTAAAGGGGAAGTGCGTGTGATGAATGAGTGCCTTATGTTTTTATCGCAGCTCAGAGTTAATGTTTGACCCCCTTGGACACAAGCACAGGACACATACAGTATCTGACCTTCCATGTGGAAAATGAAACTCCACTACAGGAACTTCTACATCAAATTGCTCAAATTGAACTGTCATAGGAAGGGGCCATCTCCAAACTGTTCCCACAAAGTTGGGAGCATGGAATTGTCCAAAATCTCTTGGTATGTTGAAGCATTCAGAGTTCTTTTCTCTGGGTGAAAAACAACCCCACACCATAATCCTCCCTCCTCTTTACACTTGGCACAATGCAGTCAGATAAGTACCGTTCTCCTACCAACCAACCAACCAACAAACCCAGACTTGTCCGCGATTTGTCTCTCCAGAGAACACATCTCCACTGCTCTAGAGTCTAATGGTGGCTTGTTTTACACCACTGCATCTGATGCTTTTGCACTTGGTGATGTTGGGCTTGGATGCAGCTGCTCAGTCATGGAAACCCATTCCATGAAGCTGTCTACACACTGTTTTAATCTGAAAGCCACATGAAGTTTGGAAGTCTGTAGTGACTGACTGCAGAAAGTTGACGACCTCTGCGCAATATGTGCCTCAGCAATTACTGACCCGCCGTTTACGTGGCCTACCAATTCCACTTTGTCATAATACCACTGACAGTGGTATTTTTTTATTACATTTTATTACATATTTTTTTAATTATATTGTTTACTTCTTCCCGTGCACTTTTGCAACACTTTTTTACCATGTACTATTATTGCTGTTATTAGTAGGCCTCCTTCTGACTATCTTAATGGTTCTTCTGATCCTAAGCATTTCATTGCATTGTTGACCCTGTGTTGATTCTGCATATGACAAATAAACAATCTTGAATCTTGAATCTTGAATCAGTTGACTGTGGAATATTTAGGAGCAAGGAAATTTCACGACTGGACTTGTTGCACAGGTCGCATCCTATCATAGTACCATGGTGGAATTCATTGAGCTCCTGAGAGCGACTTATTCTTTCACAAATGTTTGTAGAAACAGTCTGCATGCTGAGGTGCTTGATTTTATACACCTGAGGCCATGGAAGTGATTGGAATGCCTGATTTTGATTATTTGGATGAGTGAGTGAATACTTTTGGCACTATAGTGTGTATACGTTTATATTACACAAGGTAACAAAAGAAACATACACATATACACTTCTAATATTTTTCTGAATGATGCAAAAATTGTGGCATGGACATTAATATGTCATTGGTCTCTTCAGCCATCAAAGTGTCATGTTCACTCAAGCGTGACATTGACTGGTCAGTGAAATCAGCTGTGCAGTAATTGCACGTGCATGCTCTCATGTTATTCCCTATTGCGCTGTGCTGTTCAACTCCAGACATCAGATAAAAATTGAAAAAGTTTAGTTTTTCAGAGTGTAAAGCCATGCCGAGACTCAGTCAAGTTGAGCGCGAATGTGCAATTGGCATGCCTCAGGTTGGGGAACGGGTTAGTGTTGTTGTACGAAGGTTTGGGTGTACCAGAGCAACAATTTCAGCCTTACAGTGATGATACCAGCAAACGGGTTCGACTCTTGACCGTGCGCGTTCTGGTTGTCCGAGGGTCGACCCCCATGTTGTTCCGAAGACTATGAAATGGAAATGGCAAATCGGATAACGATGAACTATTTAGGTGGTAAAGCTGAAATTTGTTCTGATTTTGTTTTGTATCATACGATAAAACTCATTCTCATCGAGTGTATACTTTCTTTTGTTATATATGTATATGTATATGTATATATATGTGTGTACATATATATATATATATATATATATATATATATATATATATATATATATATATATATATATATATATATATGAGATATTACGCAAAATCGAATGTTTGTAACGTTCTCTCATCAAAACATGCCTGAAGAGGTGTTAGATGTCATATTCATGCATGTTTGTGGGCCCTATTTAAACCCTTCTTATGGTTAACTGTAAGATTCTGTGCAATGCTCCATCCACAAACCTACGTTACCCATGCTCCCACATGACAATTCTCCATCAATATACAAAAACGTGATACAAAACTGTACACAGCAACTTGACAAACCTGATGTGATGTGCATTGGTTTCATTAACATTAGGGGGTCTCTAGTGGACAGTTGGAGGTACTACCTTCCAAGGGGGTTTGGAGCAGTATTAAGAGTTCATTGTCAGAGAATCAGGATGTGTGTGTTAGCATGCAAGTTGTCAATGTGACGTTAAAACTTTGCTTTGATCTCTGAGAGTTGTAAAAATCACATAAGCACATTGAGATGGATATTTAGGGTGCTCTAAATGCATAAGGTATGTGAGGAAAAACTATGAGCCACTACAGACTGTTTCAAATGAACTAGTTCTATTTCTCCTGTTTTTAGATAGAAACTTTTAGGCTGCACTTAAGCTGACACACAGCTGCCCTCACACCTGCACAAACTGTGACACGGTGCTGTGGTGAACCCCGCTCGCTCTGATAGGTCGGTGTAAAGTCTGCCATGATTGGTGGAGGTGGATGAAGCGGGTCGTCTCCATGGTAATGATGCAGGGGTTTGAGGTGTGTGGTCAGATGGGCTTCCTGTCACAGAACCATGACAGAACAAAGTTATATGCACTTTGTAGACACAATAGTGCTTTAAAAGAAAAGTAAAAGTGAGAATTCTCAAATGCAGTTGAAAATTGTGTAATTATCACTTTTGAACTGTTCAGAGTGACACGTCTTGTGAGAGGGTATGTGTTTCATGTGGATAGGCCCAGTTAGAACAGTTATCTACAACAAAACAATATATTGATACTTGGGGTTTTCTACATGTATGGTATGATATGGTATGGTATTACCATGGTGACATAATGCACACATTTGATCATGCAAAAACAAACCAAAAATCACAAAAACTGGCACCTTCATATTTATACAAGCACATAAAATGTGCACAGTATTTGGACCAGGACATTCAGAGAATGAGGGGCCAATACTAAATTTGGTCCTTTAATTATAAGAAATGGCATTTAAAGGGTTAAAATCATAAAAGTTATCCAAATATTATATAGATTTTTGGTATAAATAATATATTTATACCAAAACGTAGAGCAGAAGTGCCTGAAAAAAAAAAAAGAAATAAAACATAATAATAATAATAATAATAATAATAATAATTGTTATTATTATTATTATTTATTTTATTTTATTTTTTTAGGCCCAAGTGCTAAATCGTAGGGCCTATTGTAACTGTTCAGCAGTGTGAAGCACTGCGGGGCTGCGTGTGCTGAAACAGAGCACAAAGCTCCCCTTTCCAAACATAGTGGCGCTCATGTCAATGACTGGTGCCCGCTGACATGGCACAGTGGCACCGCCCGTGGCATCGTGGCACTGCCCCTGACCGCGACAGTGGCCAAATTGTAATTGTTTTGTGGGCGCATTTGACATCGTGCACTTCGTGCATGTTAATGAACCCCACGGGTGTGGGGAGTTACTGGACACGAGCACTATCCAATGACATATATGTGCCCCCAATGGTGGCATATTGTTATTGTTATGGTTTTTCTTATTATTATTTTTTTTTCTGACCACTTTTTTCAGGGATCGGGTACTTCCCACTGATGAAAACTCACGAAATTTTGCACAAAATTCAAGAACACCAAAACAGGAATTTACAAAAAATCTGTAAAACAAAATCTAAAAAAATGGCTCGACAGCGCCCCCTGGAAAATCAAAATACATTGCGCCTATGGCTATACCCGAAAAATGAACTTTGTCCTAGACAAACCAAATTCGGGTGGTGGATAGGTCATGTCATTCCGAACCAAAAAAATATATTATGCAGTTGCTAAGCGACCAATAGGAAGTCGGCCATATTGGACTGAGCACGTGACCTGGCACCGAAGGCGCATTTTCCTGTCCTCGTAGTGTGTATCCAGAAGTTTCCTTCTGTATCATCTAGACAAGTGGGGCATTAAAAGTTGTTAAAAGCTTTTTAAAAGATCAAACGGTGTTTCCGTGACAACGCCACAAAGTTCGGGTTCATTTTTGCGGCTCACCATCAAACTTTGACGAGTGATAATTCGTGCATACTTTGGCCGATTTCTCTCAAACTTTAATTGTTGGTGGACACCCGGGCCTTGAACAGATTGATATAAGAAAATCTAAAATGGCCACAATAGCGCCCCTCTAGGGTAACTGCATGGAACTGCAAATTTTTACTTTGTCGTAGACATACAAGATTTGGTACACACATTCGTGGCATGTTATCAATGAAAAAAGTCAGTGACGCCCACATGCCATGTCCCATTGTGTTGCCATGGCAACAGGCCAAACATATGCCCTCGCCAATAGGATGCCTGGCAAAAACTTTGGCATAGCCACACCAAATTTGGTATAGAGATGCATCATGGGAATAGTAACAAAAAAGTTTATTATGGCATTGCTAGACAACCAACAGGAAGTCAGCCATATTGGATAGACCATGTGACCTGGTGGCGAAGGCACAAAAGCTCACACACAAACACACACACACACACACACGGCTCCAGCTCACACACAAACACACACACACACATACGGCTCCAGCTCACACACAAACACACACATGCATCCAGATCACACACACACACACATGCATCCAGCTCACACACACACACACACACACATGCATCCAGCTCACACACAAACACACACTCCGACTCACACACTACAATCACACACACACACACACATTTTTGTGAGCTGGATGCATGTGTGTGTGTGTGTGTGTGTGTGTGTGTGTGTGTGTGTGTGTGTGTGTGTGTGTGTGTGTGTGTGTGTGAGCTGGATGCATGTGTGTGTTTGTGTGTGATCTGGATGCATGTGTGTGTTTGTGTGTGAGCTTTTGTGCCTTCGCCACCAGGTCACATGGTCTATCCAATATGTGAGTATTAAGATCCAAAGAAGCATTTTGCCTAAATAACGCGATCAAGGTTAACGAGTTAATGTCTATAATACTAACTATCAATTTATATGCAAAAACTCTGCTCACGCAGCTCCAACCTTCGTTCTGCGGCTAGTCTATGTTAGGGACCATCAACAAATGATCTTCACATTACTGGAGGGAGTGACTGCTACGTTGGTGGAGCAGGGGGACGAAATAATTTCCCCATAAAATTCACAAAAAATTAACCAAAGCACTTTTTAAAAATCTGTTAGGTGCAGTAGTTGCCAAATAAATGTGTTTACTTACTACAGGTCAAATATTGCTCCTAGGTCATATTTCTGTGAAGCGGAACACAATAATTACATTTAAAAATTCACACAAAAAAATCAACCAAATCATTTTTTCTAAATTTGATGGGGGTAGTAGTTGCCAAATACATGTCTCTACATGTCTCAAATTTTATGGGGAAATTATTTCGTCCTGTTACGGTGAGTTGAATTTTTCATGTACTTTATATTTGTTTTGTGATGTATCTCTTATTCTGAAGGCATGTTTAAGCGTTACCATAGCGACCAGAGAGCGTCGGGGCAGAGAGGATGTTGTGACTCTTGTTATGTTGTTGGCGCATGTCATGAGGACGCTGTTATTAAAGTTACATACAAGTACACAGTGGATTCACCGTTATTATTATATTTATAACATGCCACAGTTCTTGTGTTGTTCGTATAATTTTATTTTGTGGTATTTATCCGCCAATATCTGCGTGCATACCCCCTCCACCCCCCACTGGTCCGTGAAAATTTTGGGTGACATTAACCGGTCCGTGGCGCAAAAAAGGTTGGGGATCACTGATTGTAGAGCATGGGTGAGCCTTGTACAGAATCTTACAGCAAACAGTAAGGAGGGTTTGAACAGAGCCTGGGAGAGATCGCTAGATTATTCAAACATGCATAAATGACATCTAAAACCTCTTCAGGCATGTTTTTGATAAATACTTTAAAGGTCCCATGGCATGAAATTTTCACTTTCTGAGGTTTTTGAACGTTAATGTGAGCTCCCCTACCCTGTATAGCCATGGTTAAAAGTTGTGAAATGTCTAAACTGAGCATTTGCGATCCTTTTCTGCATTACAAAAAATCGGAGCTCAAACGGGCGATTTTGAACAAGGCACCTTATTGTCAGATCGAAAAAAGAAATGCAAATACAGTTCCACCCCCGTCTGTCTGTACTCAGCGTCTCTGTAAATCACGCCCAGAGAGTTTGGACTGCGAATGCGCTAGGCAATGCGAAATGCGTTTTTTTATTTGCCTGGAGGCACGTCCGAGTGTTTCTAGGCTCGGAAGTCCTTTATCTGAGCCTCTGGACCTTTGAACAGCAGTGGTTTAATTTTATTTTATGTGGAAATGTGTTTATTTTTCAATGGAACGCTTCAAATCTCTCCCCCCGTGCAAAAACAAGGAAATGGATCAGCTGACAGCTCAGAGCCGAAAGCGGAGCCCCCACCCTCTACTATTGGCCAGCTCTTTTCTCCTCATTTGCATTCAAGCAAGAACGCCCATTATGGAGTGTTCCAGAGAGAGAAAAAATACTCTTTCTCATCTTATCTCTGAGTGTTGATTTTGAAGAAGGATTCATTTACA
This sequence comes from Paratrypauchen microcephalus, assembly GCA_036785185.1. Taxonomy (NCBI): domain Eukaryota; kingdom Metazoa; phylum Chordata; class Actinopteri; order Gobiiformes; family Gobiidae; genus Paratrypauchen; species Paratrypauchen microcephalus. Next base: position 914,779 of record JAVJIX010000241.1, on the reverse strand, counting down.
GTATTAGGGAACCATTAAGGAGCCATATAAAAGCATCAAGAAGTACCATGTCATGGGATCTTTAAATACTGTTAGTCTGTCAATGTTGTGATGTCATCTGAAACCCAGCCATTCTCTTACGCTAACCACAGCCAGTGCTGCTGAGCCTCTCACATCAGACCAGGTCAGGCTTTGATATGATAATATAATATAAGTGGAAGGGTTAGCTCAAATATTTGAAAGGAATGAAAAATACACATTTAAGAAGGCTAAAGAACATTAAATGACAACAGGCAATGCTTGAGAAATTAAAATAAAAACTGTCTTCAGAGTCTTAACCTGCAGATAGACACATCCAAGTTTGTCTCATTCTCAGTATAAGGACAGGCCCTGCCTCATGTGAAAGCTCAGAACCTCCAGAATTCCCTCCCTGAGCTGCAGAGGCTGCACTAGCACTGATTCATGATGGGCTGCAATGGCTGGGGTTTAGGTAGAGACCATTCAGATCAGAGAGAGGCATTTTAGTGTTTTTGTCATTAAGAATACATCTGCATTACAATGCTCTACTTGATTTAAACATGTTTACCCTGTATCTGGGGACACCACTGACGGTCATCTTAATGTGAAATACTAACTGCAATATAGTTTAAGTAGAAGTAAGTGGCACCATCTACTGGTTAGCTATAGTCCACCACAGATTCAATTTCCTATGGCTCTATTCACGCTCACATCACAAAAGCAGAAGACATTTGGAAACAGGAGGATGATGATAGTAACAGTGATAGTAATAGTAAATATCATGGTATTATCTTTTTTTTCTTTTATAAATTGCCTATTAGAAAATGTGACAGTGGAATTGAGGAGCTCCTCAAAGTATTCCTTCCACTGTCCGACAACATCCCTAGTTGAGGTCAAGAGCTCTCTACCCACACTGTAAACAGTGTTGGTGAAGCACTGATTCCTCCTCCTGAGACGTCGGATAGTTTGCCAGAAACCGTCGGATAGTCCTCCTCAAACAATGCCCTATAAGACTCCTTCTTCAGCCTTACTTCCGGTGTCCACCAACGGGTTTGCGGATTGCCACCACGACAGGCACCACAGACCTTACGACCAAAGCTACGAGTGGCCGCATTGACAATAGAGGCCGAGAACAAAGCCCACCCGGACTCCATGTCCCCAGCCTCCCCCGGAATCTGGGAGAAGCTCTCCCAGAGGTGTGAGATGAAGGTCCCCCTGACAGAGGGCTTTGCCAGACATTTCCAACAGACCTTCACTATACACTTGGGTCTGCCATGTCTTTTCGGCTTTCTCCTCTGCCAGTGGACCCAACTCATAACCAGGTGGTGATCAGTTGACAGTTCTGCCCCTCTCTTCACCCGAGTGTCCAAGACCTGAACACCCTTGTGCTCAAACATGGTGTTTGTTATGGACAAACCGTGGCTAGCACAGAAGTCCAATAAGAGGACACCGCTCGGGTTCAGATCAGGGAGGCCATTCCTCTGAATCACCCCTATCCAGGTGTCACTGTGAACTCTGCTGTTCTACTGCGGGACTTCAACACCCATGTGGGAAACGACCCACATGGGTGTTGAAGTCCCGCAGTAGAACAACAGAGTTCTGTGTTTGCATTGCTGGCAGTAAGTCAGACCTGTTTCCGGTGCATTCTGGACTCCACCAGGGCTGCCCGTTGTCACTGGTTCTGTTCATTGTATATATGGACAGAATTTCTGGGCGCAGTCAGGGGCCGGAGGCGAAGTGGTTTGGGGGATCTCATCTCTGCTGTTTACAGATGATGTTCTCTTGATGGCTTCATCGGACCAGGACTTTTTGCAGTCAGATGTGAAGCGGCTGAGATGAGGATCAGCTCTCCAAATCTGAGGCCATGGTTCTTGACCGAAAAAGGTGGCTTGCCCTCTCCGGGTGGGTGGAGAGTGCTTACCTCAAGTGGAGGAGTTCAAAGTATCTCAGGGTTTCTCAGGGAGGGGAGGATGGAACATGAGATTGACGGGTGAATCAGAGCAGCGTTGGCAGTGATGTGGTTGCTGTACCAGATCGTTGTGGTGAAAAGGGAGTTGAGCTGAAAGGCAAAGCTCTTAATTTACCGGTCAATCTACGTTCCTACCCTTGCCTATAGTCATGAGCTTTGGGCAATGACTGAAAGGACAAGATCACGAATATAAGTGGCTGAAATGAGTTTCCTCCACCGAGTGGCTGGGCACTCCCTTAGAGAGAGGGTGAGGAGCTCAGTCACACGGGAGGAGCTCTGAGTAGAGCTGCTGCTCCTCCACATTGAGAGGAGCAGCTGAGGTGACTCAGGCATCTGTTCTGGCTATGTCTCCCGGCTGGCTTGGAAACACCTTGGGGTCCCTCTGGAGGAGCTGGAGGAAATGTCCTGCATGAAGGAAGTCTGGGAGTCCCTGCTTAGACTGTTGATTGTGCAACCTGGCCCCGGATAAGCAGCAGAAAATGGATGGATGCCTATTTGTGTATTATAATTTGTCTAACAGTAATTAAAAAAAAAAAAAAAGATGTCTTTGTTTCATTCCCTTATGCTCGGCAGATCAACAGTTACAACCAGCTGCCTGTAAATGACATTGAGAATGTGATTAGAGTCCCGTCCCCCATGGAAAGCTTTGGCAGGTTGTGAAGACTGTTGCTGCTGAATCCATGGTTTTATCACAAGCCCAGTCGTCATCCACATGTTTCCAAACGGCTTCCGGTAAGCGTGAATAGGGCCTGTAAACTCTGTAGAGAGCTATTATGGGAATCTTTGGGTACATTTTCATTTTACTTTTATTAAGAGTTAATATACAGATGTGAAAAGTAATAATATAATAATCATGATATAATCATGATATAATCAGTCCAAAAACATAAGAGGGTGAATGTCAACAGAGCAGAGAGAGAGAGAGAGAGAGAGAGGAGAGATCAAAGAATGAAAGCAGAAAGAGGAGAGAGGGAAGGAGAAAAGAATGAGAGTTTCAGAGAGAGAGGAAACGTTGGCGTGAAGTTTGGTGCATGCCCTGCTCTGCTGCACACTTCCTACACAACTCAATGCTCTCACACAGAAAGAGAGACAGAGAGAAAGGAGAGACAGAGAGAAAGGAGAGACAGAGAGACTGAACACCCCATATTAGAGAAAGAGGAGAGCAACGAAAGGTAAGACCACACATCTAATACTTCCTACCTAATTCAACTCAAACTATATTTAAGGTTTATTCCTTTGTGAGGAGATTCATTTCTGCATTTGATGCACCACTGGGAAAACCAGTCAAGAACAGTGGGACCCATCTCCAGATCTTCAGCTTTAGTCTTGGTCAGGACTACCTTGGATGATTTGGCCTATGACACAGGGAGAACATGCAAAGTTCGCACAGAAAGCAGTTCTAGTTTCTTATATGAAATGGAAAAAGACTTGAGCTTACCACCAAAGATAATATTATTTAAGGGTCTTATATTACACAAAACTGACTCTTGTGAGTTTTAAGCCATGTTATACTGCTGTTACCTCCTCAAAAGTTGTGTTTTGTTTCATTCGTACATTTGAGTAATCCCTTATTATTTGCAGTGTTGGGCACGTTACTTGAAAAAGTAATTAGTTACAGTTACTAGTTACTAACTAGTAGCGTTAGACTGGAGTCTAACGTCGCCAACGAAAGATTTCGGCCAAAAGGAATTAATTTGCTCGATGCGTTTCCCAATTACTTTCTGTGTAGTGCGCATTCATATCGAGTGCAAATAAATGTGCAAATCAACACGGAGAGCTTGACTTGGTCATTTTGGGTGGAACCTATTTTTCAGTGCGGAAAAACACAGCCGAAGCACACACCACGCTGACAGGGGAATTCCTGTTACGCACCAGGTTGGCAGTTCCCCTGTTACGCAGCGTGGTGTGTGACTCGGACAATGGCTGGGTGACCAGGAAAACGCTTTCCACCACTTATTTTAGTCTCTGGACTGTGGGGAGAAGCCCAAGTTTGACCTGGGGGTGGCATATCCCTTTAACGGCACCTAGCATGCGATTATCATCATGGGGCCTGCTGGTGGCCACTAGTTTAACAGAAGCGTGCGCCGTCGAGAGATGCTTCATTAAATTCGAGTTGCTTACATTTGACGTGGACAAAGTCTTTGGTCTTTGACACAATGTGCACGTAACATGTAGGTTTTTACCTTTTACCTGGACGAGGTTAAAATACTGCCTATACTTCTGTCTTCGACTCGGGACTCGCCATCTGACAGGGGGTGTGTGTATTGTGTGTGCGCTACTACTGTGTGCTGGGATTGTGTGTAGAACCCGCCCACCGCCCACTGGGTGTCTCTGGTTGGCTCAACATGAAATCTTACTCTGCTTTAGCCAATCATCATTACTTATCCCACCCTCACCAAAGGGAGAGAAAAATTCCCCTGTGCCTATGCGAGTCACGCACATGATGCCAGTTTCAAAATGAGTAGGTTCAGTAACGCGCGGTAACGGCGTGTTGGTGCCGGTAACGGCGTTATAACGATAGATAAAGTAACTCTTTAGATTACCCGTTACTGAAAAAAGTAACGCCGTTATTCCCATCACTGATTATTAGTATGTCTGCATCTCGAAAGCTCAAAATGCCCTGTTCCATCTTGTGATGTCATGAAGTGGTAGTTTTTAAGTGAAAAGCTCCTTTTACCTTTAGTTCATTAGCGAATGGCAATTCCAGGGCTGAAATTATCCAAATGTTTCTGGTGGTCTATAGGGTTGTTTTTCATTTGAGAGAATCTAAATATGCAGAATTTGTGTGTTCAACATGTGTGAATGAAACAAAATACATGAAATAACATTATAACATAGATCACAAAGTAGTGTAATATGGGCCCTTTAAAACTTGTCATACAGTTAGGTAAAAAACGATTGAAGGACACACTTACAAAACGACGGTGCATTATATCACTGTTGCTCTGTGGTGGAGCTACTCGTCCTTCTACCTTCTCCCCCCTCACCCTCTCCGCTCACAGAGGGAAACATTTTGTCTTGACAGAACAGAACACTTGAAGCTCTGCCCTAAGATAGAACCTATGGCAATATAGACCTGTCATGTGGAGTCAACAGTTGTACTTTTCCGTTATTAAGTATTCAGTGAGTATTAAACTGAGCTATACTTTTCCCCTGCGCATATACTGTAGACATCTGACAGACCCACGTGAAGTGACTGACCCCTATTCGGTGTACTGGATATGAGCTCAGTGTGTTCACATTAAAAAGTGAAACTGATGTTGTTGTTATGTTGTTGTTCTGACCTGTACAAAACTTTCTCACTTTAAAGGGATAGTTGCGTTTTTGTTTTTTTATGTTAATCTGTATGGGTTTCCTTCTAAAAATTATGTGTGTTGACATCGGCTTACCTCTGACAGTCTCAGCTGATCCCGGTTCTGCTCGCTTTCTGGAGCCCAGGTAAGTAGGTCCGGTAACTTCTCTGGAACATTAAATATAGCTTGTTTTCCTACTCAAAACAAAACATTTGTCCGAAAGGTGATATATTTGCGTCCCAAACAGTTGTCAACGAAACATCCAGCAGCGAACTTAGCAATCGCGTATTGTGTCTGCCGACTCATATCACTGCGCTCACGTTAGCGTATTAGCCTGTTCACATGTAAACTTCCCCTTACGGCGGACCGCATCTGCCGTGCACTTCCGCTAAAGGTGAACAGGCTAATACGCTAACGTGAGCGCAGTGATATGAGTCGGCAGACACAATACGCGATTGCTAAGTTCGCTGCTGGATGTTTCGTTGACAACTGTTTAGGACGCAAATATATCACCTTTCGGACAAATGTTTTGTTTTGAGAGGAAAAACAAGCTATATTTCATGTTCCAGAGAAGCTACCGGACCTCCCTACCTGAGCTCCAGAAAGCGAGCGGAAGCGGGATCAGCTGAGACTGTCAGAGGTAAGCCGGTGTCAACACATGTAACTTTTAGAAGGAACCCCATACAGATTAACATTTTTAAAAAAAACGCACTATCCCTTTAAGTTAATAAGATTTTATTTAAAATATTGAATCCACATTCATTCACATCCATCTGCATTTCAGTAGGAATCCTGTGTTCAGAGAGAGCATTTAGACTGTGGGCCCAGGTGACTACTGCAGGAGATCTGCACTCTGGGTCGTAAACCGTAGTACAGGTCAGAGATCGTATGCAATAGTGCAGGTCAGAGGTCATGTACAGTAGTGCAGGTCAGAGGGAGCGCGTTCATATAAGGAGCTATACACACACACTGGTCACTTTTACACTTAGTCAGTCCATTCTGATCCACTTATTTAAACAGTCCTGGAGTGAGTCTAAGGCTTGAGTGAGGCCCTAAAGGCAGCTAACATACTGAAGAAAAAAAAGATTTTAGGTCACTGATGGAGTTGACAAATCCACCTGTAGTCTCTAAATGTGCTAATAAGAGATAAGATAAGGTAAGATAAGACTTTACTGATCTCACACAGGAGAAATTCACTTACCACCTTAGCTCCAATAACATTATTTGTATATATTTATATTATTTGTGGGTTAGATTGCCATTTCACAGTTTAAGTTAGATATTATATACTTAAATACTGGCTCAATAGTATCATTTATTATGTTGAGTTGAATGCAGACATCCCAAGTCTCCCGGAAGTTCTGGGAGTCTCCCGGAAAATTATAGTGGCTCCCTGATGCCCGCGTGTCCGATAAAATATCCCGGATTTTAGACGTGTTTTTGTTTGTTTTTGTTTTTGTTTTGGACTGTGCAGAGCGTGCACGCAAGATAATAAGTCTTGAGAGAGGAGCGAATTTGCACTTGTGGAATCTGCGTGTGTGTGTGTGTGTGTGTGTGTGTGTGTGTGTGCGTGTGTGTGTGTGTGTGCGTGTGTGTGTGTTTAAGCGAGCGCTGGCCAGAGAACGCGCTGATTGGTTACACTCAGCAAAACTAGCCAATCAGCTTTCAGTGTGGGCGGGCTTCAATTTACTTTCTCACAGAAGTTATAATTTAGTGCAGCGAGATGGCAGAATCTAAAAAACGAAAATATAAAACTCATTTTACGGCAGAATATACTAAAATATATCCCTGTCTGATGAGGGTGAAAAATGATGACACTGTGGTGAGGTGCACTGTGGTGAGGTGCACTGTGTGTAAAATAGGCTGATGACAGGTGTTTTATGCAAACATGGACATATATTTGAAATGTTTAAACACAAAAAAACATATTTAATTGTAATTTTTAATTTGATTTTAATATTTAATAATTTCATGTCCGTGTCCATGTCCATGTCTTCAACATGCGTCTGGCACGTTGAAGAGAACACCTCTGCAACGTGCCAGACGCCATCGAATGTGAGCATTTGCCCACTCAAGTCTGTTACGGCGACGATCTGGAGTCAGGTTAAGACCCCGATGAGGACGACGAGCATGCAGTTGAGCTTCCCTGAGACGGTTTCTGACAGTTTGTGCAGAAATTGTTTGGTTGTTTGGCTGGTCTCAGACGATCTTGGAGGTGAACCTGCTGGATGTGGAGGTCCTGGGCTGGTGTGGTTACACGTGGTCTGCGGTTGTGAGGCCAGTTGGATGTACTGCCATATTCTCTGAAACGCCTTTGGAGACGGCTTATGGTGGAGAAATGAACATTCAATGCACGAGCAACAGATCTGGTTGACATTCCTGCTGTCAGCATGCCAATTGCACGCTCCCTCAATGCTTGTGACATCTGTGGCATTTTGCTGTGAGACAAAACTGCACATTTCAGGGTGGCCTTTTATTGTGGGCAGTCTAAGGTACACCTGTGCACTAATCATGATGTCAGATCAGCATCTTGATGTGACACACCTGTGAGGTGGGATGGATTATCTCAGCAAAGCAGAAGTGCTCACTATCACACATTTAGACAGATTTGTGAACAATGTTTGAGAGAAATGGTAATATTGTGGAATTCATTCTGGAATGAATTTTAGATGTTTAAGTCCATCTCATGAAAAATGGGAGCAAAAACAAAAGTGTTGCATTTATATTTTTGTTGAGTGTATATGTCTGTCAAGATTTGCTACCTCTACACATATTCATATAAATGAGTAAATAATGGTGATTCTACAGTGGGAGCATTATTTTATTGGTCCAGTGTTCTGTCAAAATGTGCTACCTTTAGTGGAAGCCTTATTTAATAGAAAATATAAGCCTGTCGAAATGAGCTACGTTTACCTATATTCATATACATGAGTGAATGGTGGTGATTCTACAGTGGGAGCATTATTTGATGGGTCAAGTGGGCTGTCAAAATGTGCTACCTCTGAGCTACCTTCAGACGGAGCCTTAAGATAAGATAAGATAAGATAAGATAAGACTTTATTGATCTCACAGAGGAGAAATTTACTTGCCACAGTAGCTCCAGGCAGGGACAGTTTGAACAAGAAGGAAAAAGTGATGCAGGCAAGAATGGAATAAAGAAAGTAATAATAAAAAGTAATGCGTGAAAAGTCCCTCAGTCGTCCAGGTAGAATCCATGATCAAAGGAGAAGTTCAATTTGTCAACTGGACAAAGTTTGTTTGGTTGAAAACGTTTCGCCGCTCATCCGAGCGGCTTCGTCAGCTCTTCCAGAGCTGACGAAGCCGCTCGGATGCTGACGAAGCCGCTCGGATGAGCGGCGAAACGTTTTCAACCAAACAAACTTTGTCCAGTTGACAAATTGAACTTCTCCTTTGATCACAAATAAAAAGTAATAATAATTCTTATTTGATAGCTTAATACAACTGTCGAAATGAACTGCCTACTCATATATAAATGAGTTGAAATTTCACATGACTAAGGTATATAGTATGATTACAGCAGAACAGCATACAACTCTCTAATCCAAAAACCTCTAATCTAAAGACATATCTTGTAAAACTGCGGAGGTTAGCTTTGAATCTATACAACTGTAAACAAAAACCGCAAGGTAGCTTATTTTGATGACGGGGGGCGTAAATCGGTAGACACCACAGTAGATTTAGGCTACTGGGAGCTAATTTCGACGAAGCAGCCCATTTCAACAGTACATTGGACACATCCGCACCGGGAGTTTAAATCCTCCGGTTTTGCGGGTTCTGGTGGTCATGTGAGCCACGAATAATTGCCCATGCAAATTATTTGTACACAACTTTTGGTACATCAAATATTAGCCATGTGATAGTGGAAATGGTGTAAATAATGTTTCCAGTGGATGTTATGTAATGAGGGAGGGGCAAACGGGGGTATATAGGTGAAAGAGAGAGAGAGAGAGAAAGAAAGAGAGAGAGAGAGAGAGAGAGAGAGAGAGAGAGAGAGAGAGAGAGAGAGAGAGAGAGAGAGAGAGAGAGAGAGAGAAAGAAAGAGAGAGAGAGAGAGAGAGGGGAATTCTGCAGAAACTGTAAATATTTTTTCCACGCACATTTGACACCTTTTTTGCACTGTGGGAGAGCACAATTAACAACCTAGAAATGCTTATCCCGACTAAGCCTGAGTTCTTGAAGAATCCCGCCACAATCGCCAATCGGGGGGGTTGATTTGCCTTTTCTTCAGGTCAGAGCAACTGCCCCTCAAAATTCCTGTGCCCGTCCCTACGTGGAGGATAAAGGGTGGGTGCAGACTCAGAGAGAGGGGTTCGAGGGAGGAGGGAGGGTGGGCTTTCCTCTCCTATTGGAGGTTGGAAGTGAAATAATTGCCAGTTTAGTGATGTCTGACAATGGTTTCCCCCATCAGCCCAAAAACATGCTCCATAGGTAAAAATCCTCCAGCTGAGGTCCTGACCAAGTTCCTTTGCATTTCTGTAAAGCTGGAGAAATGACAGAGGATTAGTTTGCTTTCAGAGGGTCTTTGTTATTAAATTAAAAAAAAAAAATATATATATATATATTTTTTTAAAAGTCAACAATGGACGCCCACCAGTGTGGAGCAGTGTGAACCCTATAAAAGTCTCAGGCTTTTTTCTATCTCTGATAATGTTACATCCCAGTGTCCAACAATAATCCACAATCTCTAAAACGTGCTCATTACAGCCAATATGGTTTATTTCTATGGAAATTCTACACCACTACACCTGTCATTGTGGAGTATGGTGATGCATGATGGGATGTCATCATCTGTCAGAGCTCTACTGAAACAGCAGGAGAGGGGAGAGCAGTGCATGTTTGAATGGCTGGAGGGGTAATTGATTGGCATTGGTGGATTGGTGGGCTTTTTAAAAAACATATATCAAACTGTAAGGTCAAAAAGTGTAAAAAGAATGTGAATTCCTCTTTGTGCTCTGTTTCTTCAGGAGGAGAGTGTGGATGTGAAAGCTCTGCGGGCACGCTTCACTGCCCCAGCCTCCAGCAGCTGTCAGGACAGTGAGATCCCCAAATCAGGCCGCCCCGTCCTGCTCATACCCTTTAGCCCCATCACAGACACTAACCCCCCCCTTCTGCACAGACGGCCCCCTACTGCCGCAGGACCTGCCAGAGCAACGCCCCATTTTGCCCCAGGACCTTCCAGAGCCAAGTCCCCTACTGCCACAGGACCTGCCAGAGCAACGCCCCCTTTTGCCCCAGGACCTTCCAGAGCCACGCCCCCTACTGCCACAGGACCTGCCACAGCCACACCCCCTACTGACCCAGGACCTTTCAGATCCACACCCCCTTCAGCCCGAAATCCTTCCAAAGCCACGCCCCCTACTGCCCAAGGACCTTCCAGGGCCACGCCCCCTACTACACTTGAACTCCCTAGAGCCACACCCGCTGTGGCCTCAGGACCCAGGTCCCAGCCTGGGCCTCTTCGACCCCCCTCTCCCTCTGTGGATTCTAACAAAGTACGTCAAACAGGAGAGTTGCTGCAGAGTATGATGCTGCGGCACCAGAGGCCCCCAGGACCCAGACTGTCCCCGGTGCCTGCTCTGTTTCCAGCGCCCTCCCCCTCTGCCCCTTACATCCGGGCCCCGTCCATGCCCTCTGTGGGTGCCAGAGCCCTGCCCAGACCAAGGAGCATTGACGATGTGCCCCCCCTCAGGAGACCCCTGCCCGCCATGGCCCCCACTCCCCCCAAACCCAAACGACCTCCTCAGGTGAACATAGAGCAATGGAAATCCTTAAAAGGAGCACCCCCTAGACCAGCACCTACAGGACCACGGTGTACCTCAGGTCAGTGTGCTGTCAGTATGAGAGCAGAGGCTGGATGTTGGCTGCATGTGAACAAAGGGCAGGAGGGTACGTGGAATGATTAGCCTACAGAGTACAAAAAGGGATGATTGGCCTGTTCAGTAGCAGCTTGTGGTTTAGGTCCCATGTGTGTATGGTATGATAAGAGTACTGAGTTTCTAACAGGGCTAGACTACTTACAGGTTTAGAAGTGAACCTGTAAACTTCATGCAAAAAGACCCGTCAAACAGAATTTCTTTTGATACTCATTTAAATATTTCAGAACAATAGACTAGGGGCTGTCCCTGATTTTTTCCACATATCTGATACTTTGCAGTGACATCATGCTTGAGGGTGTTCTACATGTATGTATCTCTAATGGTGGAATGTCACCATGTGGAGTTATCATGGTGACAAAATGCACACATTAGCACTGCCAAAAAAGGTTAAGATAGCTCAAGAAAAAATACAAAATAGTTTTAACACATTTTCAGGAATCTGTGAGACAAGGGTTCATGGTCCTGGTTAGGAGTTTGATTTTCAACAAAGAAGTGAGAATGACTAACTGAAAAACTCTTGGCTACGGCTAGCTAGCTTGTGATTGTAATGTTATTTGAGAGGGGCTCGTTTAACAGCACTGTTATGGTCCTGACTCGAAAGACTAACAAATAGAGGGGCAGTATGACAACTTTTTGACCACAACTTTAAACCCTTGTGTGGGCATTTATTACAAAATAATCAATAATAATAATACTTTCTGTTATCAGTGCATGTGAGTCGTGTGCTGCTGGTGGGTGCGTGTGTGTGTGTATATGTGTGTGTGATAGGGATGCAAATTATCGATTAATTCATTAATTGATAGTTGATTGACCTTATCGATCGATTAACGATTAACTGATAAGCGGCGTTTTTCACCTGAATTTTAGTGTTTCAATAGGATCTTTAAGAATATAAGCTATAGTAACATAACACTGAGTCATAAATATATCATAGTATTATTATATTGTGTATTCCTCAATGAATTATTCTTTAGTAAAAAGCAGATGAATGTATTGATGCTGAATAACAAAATACAGTAATCCCTCGCTCTATCGCGGTTCGCAGATTTTTTTTTTTAAATTTTTTTTTCAATTTATTTTTAATAGTGTAACATTGTGTTCTGCGTCCTGATTGGCTAAGAGACTAGACCAGGACTAAACGTGGACTAAACCAGGTCTAGACCAGAACTAAACCAGGTCTAGACCAGGTCTAAACCAGGTCTAAACCTGGACTGGGCCTGGACTAAACCAGGACTGGACCAGGTCTAGACCTGGACTAAACCAGGATTAAACCACCACGTGCCGCTGCTGGTTTCGTGCGGCTGGTTTGTGGCTAGGGCTGATACTACGCATTCCGGGCGCCACGGTTCAATCTCGTGCTCAGCAGCCCCGGTGTACGCGCGGGCCTCACACTGTTGGCGCCTGCGGCCGGCTGTGAGTCGAGCTTGGCGCAGCGCGGTTGCTTTGTTTCGTGACCATGCAGGTGCGCGTGTCTGCGATTAGCAATTAATTACAATTAATGCATTTTGTTCGACCAACGTCTTGATCGACAATTAATCGTAAGTCAATTAATTGTTGACATCCCTAGTGTGTGAATGACAGTCAGTGGGATATGAAGATGGCGGCGCGGACACACGCAGCGGCTGCTCTCGGTACCAAACTGACAGTGTTTTCGTGTGTTTTGTCATGTAAACAACGTTGTGTTTGTTCATCGACATCTTTGGCATGTGAGCCTCCTCAAAGGCGCACATACAGCAGGGAGTTTCTGCTCAACATTAGCAGAAACGCTATAAACAACTCATATATTGAAGGGTTACGGGACACACTAAGGAACAGCAGTCTGCTCCAGAAGCACTTACCACCACCGACCCCGACTCTGAGATCTCACTTGCAGTGGAGGCGCCACAAGCGGTGCGAGAGGAAACAGAAGAGCGGTAAACACAGAGGCATCCAAAACAAGCTAGCTGCAAATTTGCACAAGCCAGCGATCCCCACCATCATACTGTCCAATGTACGCTCGTTGGATAATAAACTGGACCATGTATATTTACTTTGGGCTACTCTAAAGTCAGTGAGAGAGAGCTGTGTCCTTGCATTTGTGGAAACATGGCTCAACGACAGCATCCCAGACGGCGCCATACAACTCGACCAGCTAGCATGCTACCGGGCAGACAGAACTCTCGTCGAAGGAGGTAAGACCCGCGGCGGGGGACTCTGTGTTTATATCAACAATGCCTGGTGTCAGGACACTGTCATGGTCTGTAAACACTGTTCACCACTGCTAGACAATATGATCATCAAGTGCAGACCATTCTACCTGCTGAGGGAATTCACAGCCATACTACTTGTTGCTGTTTATATCCCTCCCAGCTCCAGTAACAACAACAGGAGCGAGGCACTTAACAAACTGTACCAGCACGTGAGTGAACAGCAAACTGCCCTTTTCTCATTCTGGCGGGTGATTTCAACCATGCAGACCCAAAGTCCGTGTTTCCCAAATTACAGAAACACATCAACTTTCCTACAAGAGAAAACAATATAAAAAACAATGTTTGCGCTACCCGGAGGGGAGACTACAAAGCCCTCTCCTTCCCCCATCTGGACACGTCTGACCAGATCACTGTCATGCTAATGCCAGCATACAGCCCACTGGTCAAAGCCATCAAACCAGTTCGGAAGCAGGTACGGGTGTGGCCAGAGGGGTCTTCAGAGGCACTGACAATACTCCACGAAGACAGCACAGCACTTCCATGACAGCAGAGACACGTGGAGTCTGTGGCAGGGGATACGGACCATAACAGACTACAAGCCAACACCACAGACTGTAGACAGCTCCACTTCCCTGCAGAACCAGTTAAATGAGTTCTTCGCTCGCTTTGAGGCACAGAACAGCACCCCAGCACAGAAGACTCCACCCCCTCGCGGTGACCAGGTTCTGACACTGTCCCTGGACAGTGTGAGGAGATCCCTCAGCAGGATCAACGCATGCAAAGCTCCGGGACTGGACAACATCCCTGGTTGTGTACTGAGAGACTGCTGCGAAACTCACAGAGGTCTTTTCAGACATCTTCAACACATCTTTGAGCCAAGCTATGGTCCCCACATTCCTCAAAACCTCCACCATCATCCTGTGCCAAAGAAGTCATCTCCATCCTGCCTTAACGACTACCGTCCGGTTGCGCTCACCCCCATCTTCATGAAGTGCTTCAAACGGCAAGTCATGCAACACATCAAGACATCTCTCCCCTCCACCCTGGACCCATTTTAATTTGCATACCTTTCTAACAAATTGACCGATGATGCAATCTCAACAGCCCTCCACTCAGCCCTTACACACCAGGACACCAGAGACTCATATATTAGAATGCTGTTCATTGACTTCAGTTCAGCATTCAACACACTCGCCCCCCAGCAACTCGTACTCAAACTAGACAAGCTGGGGATCAGCACACACACAACATATCTCTGAGGACCTCTCCTGGTCAAAGAACACTGCATCACTGGCCAGTAAAGCCCAACAGTGACTCTACTTCCTCCACAAGCTTAAGAGAGCCAGAGCCCCAACTCCATCATGAGCACCTTCTATAGAGGCACCATAGAGATCATTACAGCACTACAGAGGGTGGTCCGAGCGGCAGAGGACATCACTGGCAGCAGTCTCCCCTCCATCCAGGACATTTACCACAGCAGGGGTCTGCGTAAGGCACGCAGCATCACTAAGGACAATACTCATCCGGCACAAGGACTCTTCCGTCTGCTACCCTCTGGTAGACGATACAGGAGCCTGCCAGCACGCACAAAAAGACTCAAAGACAAATATTACCCCCAAGCTGTCAGACTACTGAACTCTGGATCATACTGTAAATAATACTGAACTCTCAATAATACTGCACTAAACTACTTTTCATTATGCATAATATGTTTACTGCTGCTGTTCTGTATGAATGTATCATGTTTGTCACTACCTCACTGTAAACTACTGTTACCTGTGCAATAATCTGTCCAATACCCACGTGCAACACTTATACTACACCATATTATGTGCAATCTGTGAAATATTCTACTTACACCTTATTTAATCCTACCTGCACCTTTGTACATTGTACTTTGTATTTTTATTACATTTTATAAAAATTTGTATTATATTGTTTACTTCTTCCCCTGCACTTTTTGCAACACTTTTTACCATGTACTATTATTGCATGTTATTAGTACTTCTTGACTATCTTAGCGAGTCAACGGTTCTACTGATCCTAAGCATTTCATTGCATTGTTGACCTTGTGTTGATTCTGCATATGACAAATAAACAATCTTGAATCTTGATCCTCACCAGCTGCATCACTATGTGGTATGGCACCTGCAACGTGTCCTGCCGGAAAATGATACATCGAGTAGTGAGAGCAGCTGAGAGAATCGTGGGTGTCTCTCTCCCCTCCCTGCAGGACATCTCATAGTTTGCTTTATTGCTTTATAGTTGCTACCACACCCGCCTCACCCGCAAAGCCCTCTGGGTGATCCCACCCACCCATCCAACTGCCTCTTCAGTCTGCTGCCATCAGGAAGGAGACTGAGGAGCCTCAGGGCCAAGACTAATAGACTGAAAGCTTCATCCACCAAGCTGTCACGATGCTGAGCTCTCTCCCTGCCCTCCCTCCCCAAATGACACTACTGCCTAAATGAAGTATCACTGACACATTGAAATGACACTGCTGCTTAAATGAAGTGTCACTGACACATTGAAATGACACTGCTGCTTAAATGACACCATTTGAGCTTTCTTACGCTACACATTGTGTGTTTTACCCATTTGTATTATATACAAGTTTACTGTACTTTTGCTACAGGTATAAGTGATGTTTTAGTCTTTCTGTTTATTGTCTTGTTTATCAGATGTTTTATGTCACTGTGAGCCTAGGGGGCGCTGCAATTTCAAATCCTGTATGTGCAACCTGTACATATGTTTTTTGACAATAAAGCTGACTTTGAACTTTGAAATAACGTTTTCTGTAAGTGTTGAGGAGTGTGAAGCTGAAGGTGCGAAACCAGAAAGAAAATGTGATGGCTGCAGCATGACAGCATGGTAAGCCCGGAGGATGGAGTGGAGAGGGAGGAGGGGGATATATGTGATTACATCAGCTGCAAAGTATCAATAAAATAATGAAGTTTTTGCTCTCATCACAACAGTCTCATCCCAGGTCTCTGATGCTAATGTTTTAATGACCAAACTGTATACAGCACATCCACATGGGTCATCAGAGTGTCAGAGATGCTCTGGACTCACAGTGATGAGACTGCTGTCTGCTGTCTGCATCTTATTCTAAATCCTCCATGAACCAGGAAGTAATGCTGGTTTGTTGTTAGCATGCTAGTTGTTGTTGGCATTACTGTGATGTGTCTCCTATACAGTGTCTCCTCTCCAAGGGGTCCCTGTCCCAGCTCCCACAGGGCCCCCCAGACTCCCACAAAGGGACATCAAACCAGGACGACTGCCCAGGCAGATCACTGCTGTGTGAGTGACCTCTGTCCTGTCCCTGTCCTTTCTCTTCTCTTTCACAGTCTCTATCTCTCTCTGTGGACACTGCATCTCACTCTCTGTCTTTGTCCTGTCTCTGTCTCTCTGAGGGACACACACAGGGACACATGGACATTCAGATGTGCTCTGTTCACAGGGACATTGATGACGACCAGGAGCCGTATGATGACATTGGAAGTCTGGAGAACAACGGTGAGAAACATTAATTTTTTAATTTTTTTCCTCAAATGAAAACTTCAGACAAAGTCATAACATCTCCATGGAGACAAACAGGGGGCAGACTCTCCACACTGTTTTTAACAAACCTGGCTAACACCAGGCTCATGTGTGTCACTCTGAGTTCACTGAAAGTGATCGGAAAACACAGACTAACACTAATAATATTCTAATATCATGACCATTATTTGAATCTGATTGGTCAAAGTATCACAACAACAGAACAAGCAGAAAAATGAAACTTAAGTTGAGAGAAAAGCACAGACATCTTCCCTGTCCACAAACACACACAGCTCTTCCCTCTGCACGTTTTTCACAAACATAGTAGTCTGTACTGATGCTGAAATAGACTGAAACCCATGTTTGTTTTAGCTTGTTCGCACTTTGCTGCTCCATGATTGTCCACTCGCTGCAGTGAGAATTTGAACCTCACAGCGGGAGGCTCTCAAGATGAATTCCCATGAGTTTCTGAACTCAAGTATATCGTGAGAATCCATCTTGCTGTGCAAAATCACATTTAAACATGCACTAATCCTCACTAGGATTATGGTGAAGGAAGTATTCTTGATGAAGGCCCTGAGTACTGTATTGTTGTGTGTGACCTTTTTGTTGTTTTGTGCGCTCCTCAGACTCCTGGAGCGACTCACAGAGCAAAGAGGAGGTGAGACCTAGAAAAAACAGTCCTGAAGAGGAATCACAACGCCACAGTCGCTTCAACACACACCAACTGTCCACTAGTGAACAATGTGCACAGCCAATGGGAACGTGTGGGGAGGGCTACTTAAAGGCCCTGCACCTGATTTTTACTGTCTTTACTGTCTTTAAAACATGAAAAACAAAACAAGTTCATTTTAAACTGTTTGCAATTTTGAGCATCCTAATTATTCACCATGGTGAGTTTGAAAGACTCACAGAGACCAGAGCTGCAGAGTTGCTGTGAAGATAAAGCTACCGCACACTCTGTGATTATGAGACAATCAAATCTTTCTAAAAAAATTCTTTAAAAAAAGTCGTGTTAATGTGACAGAAACAGACAGCTTTACTGTTTTGCAAAAAAAGGTTGAAATGACATATTTCTGCTTTGAATATTCTCATTACCTTTGTATCATATCTTATATTAAGCATTTTACCATTATGAATTCATCAAAAACTTTTACATTTGAGATCATTCAGGGTGTGTATTTTATTTTGTGCATTAGTTTCCACTGCCTGACCTGACGACAGTTGCTGTATGTTTCTTGTCTCTCACAGAATGATGAGATCTACGAGGACATAGACGCGTGAGTGAACCTCTCACACTAGTGTCTCAGTGTCTCTCACACACACACGCACACACACACACACACACATCATGCACACACACACACACGCACGCACACACACACACGCGCACACACACACACACGCACGCACACACATGCACACACACACACACACGCACGCACGCACACGCGCACACACACACGCACACACACACGCACACACACACACACACACACACACACACGCACACACACACACACACACACACACAGTGTATAAAGGCTGGCTGTCTTCTATAAGTATACTGTAAGTATAACCTCTTCTGCTGTGTTACCTCTTTGAGACCACACCACTTCCTTTGTCTGCTCGAGATACTCAGAAGCATGCTGCAAAACAGAAACAAAAGACAAACTTATTTTACCAAGTGTTAAACAATATGCAACTTTTCTGAAGGAGTGTCTGCAGCCTGATTGTCTCCATGTCTCCATGGAGATGTTATTACTTTGCCAGGAATGTTCCAAGGTATAGGCTTAAAGGCACTGTGAAAAACAGAATTAGTTCATTTTAAACAGTTTGCAGATGAGTTTATAAGTGCTTTACAACTTTCAGAGATTGAACAATAACTAACTAGCATGCTATCAGTGCACTTCCTGATTCTTGGAGGATAAAGTGCTTTATAATTAGATGCAGACAGTACACAGTGGACATATTATGATCTCAAGAGATGCTTATACAGTACATATGTGTACTGGGCAAGGTGACATTGTCAGGCTAAGTTACAGGCCAGATCTGTGGAGAGATGCCTATAAAAGCATGCATGTTTTTCAAGCTATGTTTTTGGCAATAATGGAATGGAATGGAAGCTTTATTTGTCATTGTAAACAACGAAAAGCCTTGGAAATGGATGGGTCCATGGACCTTAAAGCAGTTGAGATGGGGCGCTAACTAACCCCCCTCTCTCTTCTGTGATACAAGAACATAAACAGAATAGAAAATGCAGATAGAATCACAGTAGTCACAAACACATATGACGTGATACAGTGGAACAGTAAACATCGAGGTCTTTTTTTTGCTTGGAAATACATCACGGGAGGGGGGAAGGGGAAAAACGAGATGGAAAACAGAGAAATATATTATTGACAAACTGAGGCGGCAGACTATGTGAGAGTGTTTTTATAAATACGTGTTATCGTGTTCTAGCCAATTTATGTTATGTCCTTTTGATATCATGTGAGCCGTTGTTATCACAGCTGTGACCTTGGGACTGTTGAGTGCGAGAGAACAGAGTCAAAAAACAAAGGGTCCTGTAGTCGCAGAGATTTTCTGGGAGAATTATTAAATTAGGGGAAAATGTACATAATCAATACACTTTAGAACTCCGGTGAATGGACAACTGCTCCGAGACCTGGTACTGCAGGTCCCCCAACTTCATGTCACCCCGTGAGACTCCCAGTCCTCCCTCCTAGCGCGTAGATGATTGCGGAATGAGCCACTGTTCCGCACAGTTTCACAAACATATTCGTGATGGCATCCAAGTATCAGTGGGGTACCCACAGATTGGAGATGGTACAATTCCTAAATCTGTGTCACCTTCTGATGTAGACCTTCCCTGGTCTGCAACGGCTCCACTGTGGTGTAAAATAACAGCCGACAGCTTGGGGTCTCTTTGTCTGCTGCCGGTATTCCAATTCTCCCATGGATCAGAACACGACCGTGTCCCTCGAGGGGTCCTGTGGAGAGTGCTCTGGGAGTACGGGGTTCAGGGCCCTTTGCTAAGGGCTGTCCGGTCCCTGTATGAGCAGAGCAGGAACTGTGTTCACATTGCCGGTAGTAAGTCGGACCTGTTCCCGGTGCATGTTGGACTCCGCCAGGGCTGCCCTTTGTCACCGGTTCTGTTCATTATATTTATGGACAGAATTTCTAGGCGCAGTCAGGGGCCGGAGGGGATCCGGTTTGGGAACCACAGGATCTCATCTCTGCTGTTTGCAGATGATGTTGTCCTGATGGTTTCATCGAACAGGGACCTCCAGCGTGCATTGGGGCGGTTTGCAGCCGAGTGTGAAGTGGCTGGGATGAGGATCAGCTCTTCCAAATCCGAGGCCATGGTTCTCGACCGGAAAAAGGTGGCTTGCCCTCTCCGGGTGGGTGGAGAGTCCTTGTCTCACGTGGAGGAGTTCAAGTATCTCGGGGTCTTGTTCACGAGTGAGGGGAGGATGGAGCGTGAGATTGACAGGCGGATCAGTGCAGCGTCAGCAGTGATGCGGTCGCTGTACCGGACCATTGTGGTGAAGAGGGAGTTGAGCCAAAAGGAAGACCCAGGACACACTGGAGGGACTATGTCTCCCGGTTGGCCTGGGAACGCCTTGGGGTCCCCCCGGAGAAGCTGGAGGAAGTGTCCGGGGTGAAGGAGGTCTGGGCGTCCCTACTTAGACTGTTGCCCCCGCGACCCGGCCCCGGATAAGCAGAAGAAAATGGATGGATGGAATTTTAATGCAATATTGTGGAACATTCTAAGCAAACCAATTACATCTCCATGGAGACAAAGCAGGTAACAGAACTCCTACCCAAAAGCTTATATAAAGGGCCTTTAAACCTTGTTTAACCTTGTTCTAACCCCGTAGATTTCGGCTCAGTTCTTCTCTCAAACAGAAAATACTCTGTTCCACTTTGTGATGTCATATTGTAATACATCAAGTGCTCTGCTGTATTTTTAAGCCTAAACTCTATTCACTACTGTTTACTACTGTTTACTACTACCTGTTTACTGCTGCTGCTCTATACGAATGTATCTATCTATCTATCTATCTATCTATATATAATATACATAAATCTATACATAAATTAGATATAGATAGAAACATACTATCTATCTATATCTAATTTATTTATTTATTTTTTTTACCATACTATTAGTACTTCTTGACTGTTTTAGCAAGTCAACGGTTATTCTTATCCTAAACATTTCATTGCATTGTTGACCTTGTGTTGATTGATCCTGCATATGACAAATGAACAATCTTGAATCTTGAACTACCCACTACCCTATTCATCACCCTGGAACTGAATACTGAGCTAAAGGTAAAAGGAGCTGTTAACTTGAAAACTACAACTACATGACATCACGAGGTGGAACAGAAGGTTGTGAACTTTGGAGGTGTAGACAGACTAATAATGCAGGGTGTGTGAAAACATGTGTGAATGAAACAAAACACATCTCCTGGTATGGTTTTGAGGAGGTAACAGCATTCTAACTTGGCTTTAATTTTTTGTGTACCATAATTTCCGGACTGTTGCACCTGAATATAAGGCACATCAACTAAATTTTAAAAGACAAAATAAAATTAAAAATCTGCATATATAGGCCGCACCTGTCTATAAGCCGCAGATGTCCATGTATTCAAGAAGTTTCCAAGTTCGGGCCATCTGCTTTTATTGTCTCTGAAAGCTTTTGTCGTTCGTCACGCTGTTGCCAATGCCTCACCATCGACTGCTGTCCTGTCTGGGATCATGTCAGTGTCTGGGATCAAGTCATTAGGATTTCAGCAGATTTCTGGCTCTCCGGGGCATGGGGCTAGGTGTATCGAATAGGTATGAGTGGATGTTCCAGGAGCAGGGCTAGGTGTATCAATCAGGTATGAGTGGATGTCCCGGGGGCGCGGCTAGGTGTATCGATCAGGTATGAATGGATGTCCGGCTACTGAAATTTGAGGCATTTCTTATGCACCCACCTGCATTTAACGCATATGGGTCATTAAGATGTATCCCACTCCCTAATGTTCATTTAGCGTCATAACTTAATTTGTCTCACGGTGATAAACTAACATTGCAGCTTCATGTGAACCACACAGACAGCAGCGCTTTCTGCACTCAGGCTGCGCACACACCTCCGCTGTGTTCATAAACTAATAATCGGTCCATAAATCAGCCACATCATTGTTTAAGCCGCAGGATTCAAAGTGTGAGAAAAAAAGTAGCGCTTTATAGTCCGGAAATTATGGTAATATTATGCTAAGCAGGTGGAGTGTGCATGTCCTCCCTGTCTGTGGCTGAGTCGTTATCCTGTCTCCACTGTGTAAGGAGGTCATGGGTTAGACTCCAGATATGTTTATGATCTAATGATGTTGCAGAAAT